>JBAJNP010000844.1:41612-77059 GCA_036877545.1 Yasuhikotakia modesta | reverse complement strand
ACCAAAACAAGAGAAAATGAAGGCAAACAATTAAAAAGAGAAATTCAAGGACAAACTAGTATAACTGGAGGCTATGATGTCATATTAATGGATTCTTTATATAGAGAGACTCTATGCTACTAATATGAGCCCAGGCATCTGTCCAAGTATATCTTTCTTCCTTTATAGCCCTTTAAAATACATCCACAGATATAATAGATATACATGTGACGCATTACTTACTATTTTCATATCACACATTTTTAATAGGGTCTATTAGGGAAGATAAGATCCACTTGTGGGCAACTTTTATGGCCGACAGTAGCCTGAAACTCTGAGTGGCACAGCAGGATTTACACAGAAGTTCATGATTAGTTTGACTAGAGGAGAGAAAGAGAGGGCGATAGTGCTTTGTAATGGGCACTAGAGGAATTAATGTACACCCACTGACATTTACATGAGTTGATTATTTTCAAAGACTCGAGTTTGTTCAACACTGGGGAGTTTCATGCAAAGAGAGAATTGTTTGCTCTGTTTTGGTTATTATCTGAATCTGGCCTAAAATTTCTCTGCTTGCAGACTTGATTAAATTAACAAAACCAATTAACCAATTAATCAAACACGTTTTATGACCTCATGTCTGATCGACCAATCACAGCTCAACTCCTCCAACGCATTACAGTACAGTAGAGCTTTCACCTCAAATGATGCTCCACCCCCAAGACTTTAACATGAACTCTCCACAAATAATCACTTTCAATTTGCTGTCATGGTCATTCCTCTGGAATTAACATATATGGCAGTGTTTTTGTTTACTTGTTTATTAAGGCAGAGAGGTCAGCTGGGAAAAACTGGCCACCCACATCTACCTCGACAGCAGAACCTCAAAAGACAAACACTCCCTTCACGCTCTCAAAGTATATTTATTCCTGCTCACGAATGCACAAGAAAAATGTACCTGTCTGTCAGAAAAATTCCTTTAGGTTCGCGGCCAACTAAAGGGCAAGAGGAAAAAGAACGAAACAGAGCAAGACGGAGAAAGACAGAAAATAATGAGAGTTCTCCTCACAGGTCTCCTGGCTGGAGCTGAATGCACAAGCACTTCCTGGAAGGCTGCTGGATGACTCCGGATTCTCCTGGATGATTTTGTACCACCGTGGCGCACTGAAAACACACCGAATGGGGGAATAAAGTGTAGAGCAGCAGCGCACTTCCTTTCTTTTCTCTACCTCTACGCTACATCTGACTGCTTTTTTGGACTCTGTGGCGCAGAAACGTGTGGAGAATCTTTAAAGAAAAACCCGGCGGAGGCTCTTGTGTGTTTCTGCCATGCTGCATTCTCAAAACGAAAGACAAAAGAGCAGCAATTATTTCCACAATGTAGATTTTTATTGCGAGGAATGTGTTTAGCAGTTTATCATTTTTCTTTCTGTAGAATTAAACGCTGCAGTCTATCATCTTGTCCTGTCAGAGAAACAATCGCCACAGAAACAAAAAGCTGATTCAAGAAAAACGGCCCTGGCAGATTTATGAAATATTGCTACTGTTTTGCTTTCGTGCTGGAAACGCAGGGGACTTTATTACATGCGCAGGGCTTCAGTTCTGACTAATACTTGATGTTTTGCTTCTTGTTGACACAACCGCAGTGGTAGTATTTTTGTCAAGACAACTGCAACTCTACCACAGTTCATTGATCTGTGAAAATTAACCCATTTTCCACCAACAGACTGAGTTTGAATCTGGCTTGCAACACTAGCCCATTTTATTCACCTGGCTTCCTGCAACATTTCCTGTTTAATCTAAACTATGTGGCAAAGGCCAAAATGTAATTTATCCTCCTCAGGTCAGAGACGTCTTAAGTAAAACTTACTTTCGTTAAACTCATGATGGGAATGTTAATTGCTCACATAATTACCTAGAGATGTAGCACGCATGTCCCAAACAACGCCTGATAACCTGTTTTAGCAGGTACCTCGATAACGAGGTAGACTAATGAGGCATTTTAACAGAGAGAGGAACGGGGCAGGTCTAAAACGAAGCAGGTACATCACTTCAATTATTCATAGCAGGAGAATTATCATCAGGAGTGAGACGTTCTGAATGAATAATTAATTGTGTTGGCAACTTTATGTTAAAACATGCAGCCCTGCTTTTGACGGACAGCAGTCACCGGGGAACAGAGTGTGACAGGGATACAGAGGCAGGCGACACCATCGTTGAGGAGAAAGAGAGTTCTTTGCATTTGGAAACGTTTTCTTTAATGACCCGATAGGGGCAAAATAGCTTTGCACAACAACAACATATATAGGCTGTAAATTTTATAGGCTTAATATCGTTTAATTCACAACAGGGAAGCCTTTGCAGATGGAAAAGAAACTTTTAGAAGCAGATTGATTCTGAAAAAGCAATTTTCAGCTGAGAGTACGATATGGCCTAGGGTTAACTTTAAACTCAGCTGAAGCAGTTTGTCCAAACAGAAAAACATTACAACAAAATATCCATTCTATATGGAAGTAATCATGTTCCTGGCTAGCAACCAAAAACACATTTCTACTTGTCTCCTACTATTTAAAATCAATGTTAAAGTAAATGTTTGTTTAGCGGTACATGCTTCACTCAACCAAACCGCCTGAAAGTTCAAACTGACCTGACATGAGGCCTTAGCCAACCCTCAAACATGGAGATGCAGCCCGTTCTGTTTTTGCTGCCTCAGCTTGGCTCCACAGCATTAAAACAGCAATTCAAATCACTGCAATAACCTTTACAAAGAGTCTATTTGTTAATGTCACCATTGTTTCTTAGCAACTTTCTCAAAGCAGTGTGTCTGAGCACAGGTATTACAGCAGTGCTCTGCGGCAATACAGAATGCCTGGCAACCGGCTATTTTCAGACACCATTTACAGAGGATTAGAGAGGAGGATGGAGAGGAGAGGAAAGCAATGAGGAGAGAAGAGGAGAGAGGGAGAAGAGGAGAGAGAAGGTGAGGGGGAGGGCAGGAAATGGGAGGAAAGAGGGGACAAGATGAGAAGGAAGCAGATGAGAAAGGAGAGGAGGGGAGGAGAAAGATAGGATGAGAAATGAGGAGGGAGAAGAGGAGAGCTCAGGTAAACATTGCAGGTCACTGAACTGTAATCCTGCATTCTTTAAAACACACACCAACACCTCAGCTCTGTGCTGAAAAATCAGGGACTAAAACACAACACACTGCCTGCATCCCGATTAATGCAACTAAACAAGCCTTTTAAAACATCTTTACCACAGTATTTAACCTCAAAGTACCCCATCTGTAAGTGTTAATATTTTACACAAAATATGAGCTTTAAAATGGATAATAATTAGCTGAAAGATTGTTAAGTACTTGCGCCCACGTGCATGTCATGCTGCAAGACAATGATGTCACTGCATGATGTCACAACAACTAGCTGCAGATAGATGTATCTGTTTGTGAAAGATGAGTTATACTGGTACAAGACAGCAAAACAAAAATCTTACTGTATAGAACAAAATATCTGAGATTCACTGAATTTTTGCCCATGTGCAAAAAGAGTCAAACCCTTTGTTCTTATTTAATCGTATGGAAATATTTGAGTCCCGGTGGTCTCTGAAGGGTCTCCTGCTATCCCCACTGGTGTCAATCAACCAGCAGTTTTACTGGTCCCTCCCCCAGAAGAAAGTGTCTGCTAATTTAAAGCCCACCCACATGAGCCCACTGGGAGTTATTCAGTCTCTGAACAAAGACGAGGGATAATTATGACAACACTAAACAAAAGACAGCGGGTCAATATGATTTTGTACAACAGCAATCACAGCTAACAGAGAATGTTCTCAGAACTCAAAAGTTCTCTCAGTTATCAGGGAAATGTTTTAGCAATATATATAAATATATGTGCACATCAACAAATGCTATTCTTCAGTTGCTTTTGCTAATTAAAGCGTCACAGAATTTAGCGATGACAATGTATTTCAACTAATAAACTGGATCTAACAAACTGGATGAATCTAGAAAATTCATTAAAAAATGTACAACTTTTAAAAACTTAAAAAAAAAATTAGGTTTTATTGTGACCTAATTGAAACATTGGGGGAAACATTTTTGTAACCCAAAACTGTTAGCTGTGATGACACGGCTGCATTTGTTATCATCTCCTGTAGCAGGTCAATTGAATGCAATCCAACATCGGATAATCAAAACCACCTTCAGCCTGTTGCAGTCAAACACCCTGTGAGTCAGTGAGCTATAAAAAGGCTGCGAACAGGTGGAGTGTCATCATGCTAATTGTCTCAAAGTCTCGAGGCCAAGTGATTGTGCCGTTCATTTAGATGATAACAACTGCATATTCAGATGCTATTAGAATTCGGGACAGGAGCAGTTTGGTATGAACGGCACGTTAAACTGAAAGTGAACCCCAGAGATCTCTGTGTTTATGAGTGATAATATTTCAATGAATATGAAGAGCGAGTAGAGTCTGGGTCCATCTGCGAGTGTGGCAAGGATGTGCCCCAGGGGCTGATGGGAAAAATGGGGGGTATGGAGTATCAGGATGCTGACAGGATGTGGGGGGTGCACCATCTGTTTAAAAGACCTAAATGCAGTGAGGTAGAAAAAGGGTGGAGAGATAATTACGTGAGGCTTCAGGATTGGTGGGTGTCTGTAGCTGCTCCGCCCAGGACAGAGTAATGAAGTGGTGATAAATTGTAAGCGTGTGGAGATGCAGCGGACAGATTTGTGATCCCTAGATACTGCAGTGTTCCCTACTTAAACAGAGCAGGAGGAGAGTCACTCATTAGAAGTGAGGCATTAAGGTGGCTAGGGAATGGGCACAAGGCAAGTGTGGCCTTACCTAGTGAGCTACTTAACTAGTTGGTGCTTGTTGACCAATCATTTAAAAATGTCCAGTATATATAGGCTGTGTTTGGATTCACTAAACCTTGGACCTGTTCATTAAGGGCTGTTTACATTTGCTTTTGCATTGAAATACAGCCATACAAAAACTGAAAAAAAAAACAATACACCTAAAGACATACACCTAAAGAAAACTAAATTGTTCAGAACTTATAAATTATCAGCTTAGTGCAACAGAACACCAAACAGTCAACAACATCACACATCACCATCCCTTAAACAACCACTAATACGTCTGCCAACTACAAGGACACAATGGGCTAAAATTTCTCCACTCTCATTAAAGGCACGCTGACATTGACAGGCCGTGGGAGATGTATGTGCCTGAGGTGAAAGTTCAACAATACATGCGCTACTCAAAGATTAAAAATGCTCTCTACCATACAGCGCTATAGCTTGAAAAGCATCCGTCTCTCCTCATTGAGAAGACGATGGACCATTTGCATGTATGGTGCATTGACATCGAACTGCCTACTTCAATATATTATAATGCGCTGCTTGTTCTTAATGGAGAATCAATGGCGGGACAAGCCCGTCACCTTCGAGTCGACGCAAACGCAATTTACACATTGACATGTGGAGGGTGTGTGTGATTGATTCTGACTGCTCCAGGGTTTTAATATTGTTTTCCGTACTCTCATTGACTCTCACTCGCTGTCTTCAACATTATCCATTACAACTCAACATCTAGCAAAGGCTTCATCTCGCTGCTTATGCCCCTCCCTCCAAATTTCCCAGCGCTCTTCCTGATCGTGTGCGCTGACAGGAGTAAATGCTAACAAAAGCTCAGTTAGGAGAAACAAAGTGCTTGGGTCGAACTTTGAATTCTTTGCACCCTCAGTTAACAATATTAAGTTAAGTAACAAAATCGTTAAGTCCAAACATCCAGTTTCATAGAAGCAGCTTATGCTAGGTTATAAGAACACCAAATAACATTCCACTATCAACTTAAGAGTAGCGTTTTGATATAATATATAACATTAAAAACCATTCTACTAACATTACTGAGAACATTTCCTGTTAGCCGGACTGTAAATACATCCAATCCATTCATGCAACAGAATCAATTGATATTAAGAAGGTTGGCTTTACTCTCCCACACAACAACTTTAAAAACTACAATGATATGGAAGAATCCATAACGGTAAACATTGTGCTGACTCCGCATGAAAATAACCTCAGATACAGAATAAACAATGAGCCTCTATGATGGAGGTCAGATCATTGACTGCTCTGCCACAGTGATGTAAAGATCAGGCTGCAGATGTTCTTAAGAACGTCACATTTTCTCAGAAACAGCAGAGTCAGCGCTGACACTGAAGCTCTGACAACATCTGATGCTCTGAAATCAAGCAGGAATGCTAAGAATTGGATTTCCAGCAGTGCTGGATCTGTCCGTCTGAAAGTCTCATTGCTAAACCAAATCCTGCGCTGCCACATGTTGCAGACCAAAGTCAAAATTAAGTTTAAAAATAAAGCTACAGACTGAAGTACCAATGGGAATACCCAGCTATATACAGCAGCATTCTTAAGAATGCTTCACTATCATTTCCATTAAGCAACAAAAACGGTAAAAATGTTATTTTG
Organism: Yasuhikotakia modesta; assembly: GCA_036877545.1. Classification (NCBI taxonomy): domain Eukaryota; kingdom Metazoa; phylum Chordata; class Actinopteri; order Cypriniformes; family Botiidae; genus Yasuhikotakia; species Yasuhikotakia modesta. The sequence goes on along the minus strand of JBAJNP010000844.1, from coordinate 70,590 downwards.
AACGACTTAGGAACATTTAAACTGACATTTTTTATATATTATCATTACTGCTTGGTTCTTATCATAGTATTTTAAATGTTCCACTAACAAGTTTATGCTACATAATAATACTTCATGTAAGAAAAGCATTCTGTTACCGCTACAGCAACAACATTTTTGATAACGTCAGCAAATGTTCTGAGAGCGTTCCCTGTTAGCTAGGTGGGAACCGCATCGTCTGCACGTGCCCCTATGAAAAGAGAACATTCACAATCAGCGAGGGTTGTTAAAAACTCTTGTAAATGTGCATGAGCCCAGTCGTGATCCCAAAACCATATGGACGGTGACACAGATATGCACTGGCACACAGACGCTTTGACCCTGAGGTGTGTGACCAAATGTGCCTGTGAATATTCAAACACACAGCAGAGGAGATAAGACTAGAGGAAAGGAATCCACAGAGGGCCAACAGTGCATTTTACAGGCTTTAACATCACCGCTGGCATTAATGCTTTGTGTGTGTGTGTGTTTCTAAGTGGGTCGTAAGAACTGGAACAAAACGGCTCCACTCACAGGTTAATCTCCTATAAAGGGGCATGTGACGTTATTGCCATTCAGAGTTAAATGTGATGCTGTAAAAGCAGAAACCATCCCAGATGACCTGTGTGCTCAGCAGAACCACCTTTCCTCACCTTCCCAAAGTCCCTCACGTCAAACAGGTCAAACGGATCAAACAGCTCGCTGTTCCTCAGGCCGAATTTATCGTGGCACACTTTCAGGAACGTCCGGATGTTCTTCAGACACAGAAACTGGAAAAAAGGGAGACAAACACATCAGATGTTGTGTTAGAAAAGTCAATGTGGATAATCGCTTGGAAATATTTCCATATTTAACATCATTAAAGCGCTGTGACTTCACAGCCCTCCTCGTTTTGGCCGTGTGTGGAGCACGTTTCATTTCCTGGAGCCCACTGACAGTCATCTCATTTCCTGTTTCCTGTATCTGTGATTAAACAGTTATCACACACTGTGATTTGCATCCCCAGGCCTGGCTGAGGCAAAGCGTCCCTTAGATAAGCCAATGAGAGGCAGAGAGACACCATTGGAAGGATCTAGTCAAGTCGCTTCCCAGCTAACAATTTAAGGTTATATAAACGATTCGCTAATAGGAAAATGTAAGTAACAAAAACATTGGATAAACATCATTGATTGGTTATAATGTTAAACATTTTTATTTATGTAATTTTTAAAACAACTTAAGAATACATTTTTCATATACCTGATTATTTTATATAAAACAGTTCTATGATCGTTACTGCAAAAAGAATTGATAACTTTGAAGGCTAAAACCCCCTGTTAGCACAGGCTCCGCTTTCCTGTTTGTTTCAGAGACGTTTTGTTTCATTCACAAACGTTGGTAATAATGAGCGTTTGTCTAACATAATTGACTAGATTTGGGGCGAAACCAATTCCAGCGCATGAGCAGACAAAACAATAACAACTTTATCATTGTGTATTTTCCTCCAAATGTCACTGAATCATGTCCCATGTTTAATTCATGCCTCGGTTATAATTCAATTCAATGCACGGCTTGCCATTTCTATGGAGACAGCGGTGCAAACAACCTCTACATACTGGTAGCAGTGTGTGCAATAGCACAAGTGAGGCTAATGGTGGGACTGGTAAGCAGTCAGGAACGAAGGGGGTTGTAATGCAGAAATATTACAGGCATGCCCCCATTATCCAGCAGGAATCACATCCCCTATTGTGAACGGACCGCTGGCAGCTCTGTTTCTTGTGTGAAGTGGGACAACGGAGGCCTATTTGTCACGTTAAAATAAGTACAATGGAGATAACCGGCCATAGAACCCAACCCAAAACAATCTCTTAATGACTGTAAGATAACCAGGATCATCATTATGATGTAAACACAAGTGTCAGATACGCTTGCTATGTGATACACAATGCCTCCATTGATCGCCACAGATAAGATCATTATTATAAAGACTGACAGACAACACGTCAGGGTAAGAGAATCATGAGGCAAATGCAAACACAACAATCAGAAAGATGAAACTGATACAGCTGGTACAAAAGAGAGCACAGCTCTAAAGCACAGATTTACAGAGACCCCTCGCACTAGAAGCGTCACAGTATACCAGTTCAACTTCACCAATGCACTGCACAAATGTTCCTCTTTACACTTTTCTCAAAGGTTTGTTCTGTTCTGAACCCGCTAACAAAGTCAATTGGTAGAGCATTGTGTTAGCAACACAAAGATCACGGTTTGATACTAAACACATACTGATAAACATATAGCTTGAATGCACTGTATGTCACTTCGAAAAAAAATAAATTAAATGTTAAATGTGTATGTAATAATGATAATGAGTAAAACACACTTTGAAGGTCCCTAGCATGCGTTTCTCCACCCTGTTCAGATGCATCCAACATGGGCTGCTGTTTCTTCATGCTAATCACATCTTCCTCAGTCTTCGGCAAGCTAACAGAAACGGAGGAAGCTATCGCTTCCGGCGGTGAGGTGTCGTAGCAGGGGTTCGAGTAAACCTGACACTCTGAGTGCACGCCTCAACCTCAGGCTGTGTGTTTGTTTGATGTTCTCTTTCTTTTGCGATCTACGACTACACGGAAAGATGAAGGAAACACCCGGTGTTGGAAAGCACTCAAAAGTTCTGCTTTTTACACAAAAACCAACAGAAAAGGGCAAATAAAGTGAGATGGGACGTGTAAATAAGTCACACAAAAATGTCCTCACACAAAATTGTTTCTAACATTGTATTATGTATACATTCATTTCTATTTGAACTTACAAATAAGGAACCATCATAAGCAATTTATCATAGCAGCTAACAGTACAAAGTTTAACACGCTACATCATAATTAAAAACCAAAAAGTAATTTAATTTGTTGAAGATGAGATAAAATGAGTGTGTATAGCACATTTACATGGCCTGAGAAAGTCTACTAACACAAAACTAAATCAACATTAATGAAAACCATTAGAGAGGGAAAGGTGGAAAATTAGGATGAAAGAAAAAGAAAAAACAACAAGTTTAAACAGAGCTAGTTTCATATCTATTGCATCTGAAGAGAGGCTGGAAAACAGAGCATCTGAGGAGCAAAGATCAATCCAGCCAGTGACTCGCTTCCAAAACATGAGTGGGTAAGTCAAAGAGTCAAACAATCTGTCAAGACGTCAGATGCCTTAAAGCAATGACTCAAAGAGACAACCAGACAGCAGGATGGCGTGAAGTCTAGACTGTGGTCAGACGGCCCTCAGAGAAAGCTGCTGTATCTCTGATGGGAATCGGATCACACCTTCTGAAAGCTGTGATCATAAAGCCATCACAGATGTGAGCCACCACCTTCATCAAAACAATCATCAGACCACAATCACACAGCCTTCCTGTAGCTCCTCCAGCAGGATGTGGAACTGGTCTCCAGTTCCATTCCCAAGGAACACACATGCTGATAAAGTGTGTAGCTTGGAAGTCACCTCAGATAAAGGCATCTGCTGGATTTAAGGGGTAAATGTAAATGACTGGATCGTTTTCAACAGATGGCACTGAAGGAGAAGATAAGGTTCCCTGTGGATCCAGGTATGAGGGCACCAGGAATTCAGCTGCAAAATATTCACAATAAAAATACAAGCCGGGCGGCGGATCAGAGGCTGGCTGGAGAGTGGAGAGGGGATGTAGCTGGAGAGCGCCCTCAGGGACAGGCATGGCAGAGGCATTTTGTCAGGTCTCTGATCCTTTGTCTGAAGGTCCCATTGGAGATCTCTGCTCAGGACAGGTTGGGACACAGAAGAAAGAGAACGAAAGGTGAAAAGTGAAGAGATGCCAGAGTCCACACACAGCATCCCAGTGTTAAAACATATTGACAAACACACACAGACAAACACACACAGACACACACACCTGACTGGCTGCAGTGAACGTTGATTAGCTCGGATCTCCTTCAGGATTTCCAGGTCACACAGACGTTAAAACCCCTCTGGAGAAAATCCTGACTTTGACTAATTGGAGAGGCAGACACTGAATGAATAATGTATGTTGGTATGCAAATGTTAATCTGATAGGATTATCCAAAAAGCCCACTTTATCACAGAAACCCCCGTGTGTCACGATTGAATTAAACACAGCGCACCTCACCGGAACCCCATCTGCCTGTGTAAAAATCAAATTATAAACCAAAATAGCAGAGTCATGTCTTCAGAACAGAGTTGTGCCTGTTATGAGGAGAAAAATGATTTTAAAATGTTTTTCATGGACATTTTTTACTAAAAGCAATGGTTTATCCCAAAAAAAAAATTACCCAATAAAAATGTTGTCATTATTAACTGCCAATTATTTTTAATCCTCTATAATTTTGATACATACACCGAAAGAGATTTTCCATGTCCAAGCACGGGCTGTACTGACAACTTTTATTGCACTTTTGTAGTTTTTTTTAATATAACTTTACAGCCTTTGGTCTCTGTGTGCTCACCATACAGGTTTGGAAAGACATGAGATGAGAAAATGATGACAATTTTTTGGGTAATCTATTCCTTTACAATGGCACCACTTCTGCTACAGAGAAAATCCATTCAGAAACAGTCTGTCGAGTCTATTAAAAAACACCAGAGACAGAACAGTCTACAGAATCTACTCACAGACATGTGTCTCACTCACACAAGCTTTGTAAAAAGCAGAGTCGTGGTTGGAGGAAACATTTGAAAGATCTTCTGCCAGCTGAACCGGAAAACTCTTCTACTGAGGAACAAAGACTCCCTCTCACGGATAAAGGAAAATGGCAAGCCCTTTAAATTCAGGGGCTTACATGAGAAATGCCCCGACCTGGCCAGATAAAGGGGGCTTGCAGTGGCTATGTATCAACATGTCCACTGTCAGACTTCTGGAACAAAACTTCCAGTGACTGTCTGAAGACAATGGAAGCTCTTCAGTTTTCCAGAGCACTGCCTGGTTTTATCTGTGCAGATTCCCTACAGCTGAGTCAGGAGAGAATGAATGGATGCCTGCTGGTCTGATGTGCTGGATAACAGAGGGACAAAAACAAAAGGAAGCCAAACTCTTCTATTACTGCCTCAATTCTATCTGACCCGACTTCCCATCCTCATTCCCAAATTCCGGAATAATAAATCCTGATGTTTCCCTTCGGTCTGTGAGTGACGAGCATCAGAGATTCACTACTTTTTGGTTTGGTTTTTGTGTAGATACAGGCCTCCTGCGTGGTGCATTTCTGCACAATTCACTGCTTGTAAAGTCAATTCAAATGAGTTCAATTCCCTCACTGCAGAAATACTCTATGCATGACTGATCCTCAGACCCTGTGAAACCAGAATAAAAAAACTGTCTCATCCTCTCTATTCTACATTCAGCATTTTTTCTGACACTGCATTTGGAGCATGAAATTCCTTTAAAAAATGTTGACTTTGATCCCAGAATGTCAGAAGGAAGCATTGGGCTGCTCCACACAGGAAGTAGCCAGTGCTGTTTAAACCCTGTATGACATCACAGCTGTCCCCTCACTCCTGAAAAACCTCAGATTTATCACACCTGACAACCGTAACGCGCTCCATTCTTTGTGCCCAACGGTCACACCACATCTAACAGGAAACGTTCTCAGAAGGTTTTCAGTAAGTTCCCTTATAACTTTAACAAAAACTTTAATGTTGTTAGTGAAACTTAATTTAAAAATGTTACAGCATTTAAAAAAATGTTTAAATAACATTTCTGGAAACCAAGCAATTACATTAACATAACCTCCAAAAAAAGTGACATTTTTAATGTTCTTGAAACTTTCAAAAAACGTTGTTTTTGTAACTTAATGAAAACATTAAGGAAATTTTCTTACAACCTACAACTGTTAAAATTGGTAAGGAGGCAGAGGTGAATACACCAGCCTGAGTAATCGGTGGATAAAGTAGCCAACAAACACATCAGACGCAGGTCTGATGAATGTGGATAGAAGGGCTGCAGAGAATCACAGACTACAGCCGATCAATGGAAGGTTATTTATGATCCAGGACTGGGAGCGGCGTCCGCAGTCCATCTCTCTCTTCAGACCTCAGTGTAGCGTCTCACGCTTCTTCATTCTGCTGCAAGGAAACATCCGGGGAGGCTGGGCTGAATCTCCTCCTGTTTACTCAGGAAACAAAAGCTTTTGCTCACACAAACATCGAGTGACATTAGCGCCGGACGTGCTCATCTGAAATAATCACACAAAGTGGCGCTGCCAAACGTTTTAACAGAGCAAGCGTTCCGTAAACATCGTCTTGTACTTTCCTCACCACGCAGGCTGTTCCCGATTACACGGCTTACGGATGCATAATGGAAGAGCAGAAGTGAGGAGGAAACAGCCACATCTGTGCCATCAGCGACAGGAACCCCCTTAGAAGCAGCCAATCAAATCACAGCCACAAAATCATGCTAATGCCATGAAATGGTTTGAGGGAGCATGTCAGATTCACTTTGTGATGTTCTGATGATGATGTGTCTGAGAAAACAAGTCTTTTACAACTGCTTTCTGTCCTTCTATACATTTACATACACAGGGCTAAATCTCTGTTCCACAACACAGCCAGTCTTTTATATTATAAAGTTCTGCTAACACAGCTGGAAGATCATTGTTTGATTACAACATGAGGCTTAAATTAGCCATTCTACAAGACTCTATAATGTTACTGGCTATGTATGGTGTCTATGATGCCTTAAATGCTATATAGATAGTCAGCTAACCCTCAGAACTGAGCTGGAACCCTCCTTCAACCACTAGCCTACATTACAAATGTAGTTTTAGTGCACGCCTGGCAAGAATATAAGAGCATTTACAAAAACAGAATTTGAACAATATCTTACTGTCAGTCTATTTTCTCTTCAACAGAGAGTTTGACACAGTTCATGTCTTCTGAGCGCAGCTGCTGGCTCTCAGCACTTAGCTGCCATTATCTCAGAGCAAGCTAATGTCATTAACATAGAAAATGGCCTCTTAATCACTCCTCTGATTCTCTGCCTTCTGTACATGTCATCATTTAAATAATCATTTTCACAGCTCGAGCTAAATCACTCCATCGCCGGAGACAAACATCTATACAACCTCACAAACAGTTTATTTACAATACAGGCCATAAAAACACTAGTGAGAGTGAGTCTCAGATCCGTTTCAGACAGCAATGCAACTGTACATCACCTCTGGGTCAGTGAGTTTAATGCACACTAAACACATCTTTGTCAACTTGTGAAGGCAAAATGGCCACAGGGGAAGGTTTGTCTCCTCACGATCCCTGGTCCATTTTTACAGATGAGCATTTCAGTGACTCTGCAATCTAGAAACTTCTCCTCAGTCCACGAATCTGAGGCACATGTGTGGGTGTCTCAACTCTGAAACAATTTTTTGGATGTTCTTTGCAGCACTGAGTCATTTTGGCCCATCCGGCAGAGAGCATTTTAAAAACAACGTTGACTCATTTATATTACATTCAGGCTACAACAGAAATGTTCATAAATGAAAGCTTGGATAATTAAATTTAAAACTGTGTGTTAAACAAAACAGTCACAGAGACACAAAACGTTTTATCTGTGCTATTCCAAACATCACAGCCCCGGTCTCCCAATCCGGTGCGTTTCAGGGACACTTCCTGTTTACAGATGCATTGGAATTTGGTTTGAGAGCTTTTTGGCAGCGTCAACTGGAATTAACAGCAGGAGATAACAGCAGCTGAGGGAAAGCGTTCACGATGTGCCCGAGACACCTCACAGGTTTATCACGTTGTGTCTCACAACAACACACACACTTTCTCCTGAAAACCTCACGCTCAGCTCCATTTTCATTTCAGCTCAGTATGATTTAATTAACTATTGATAAACCTTTGACAATCTTCAGAATTAACAAGCAAATCCAGGGAGTGAAGCCGGATTCTGCAGCAGAGCGTAAAGATGTTCAGTATCTGGGAAGAAAAGAGAGTGAGAGAAAGTGAGGGCTTTGTCGGGGATACGGATGAGAGTAGCGTGAGCTATCAGGATCAAAGGGAGTTCCTATCACTGATCTCTCTGGAGAAGAGCTGGAGCTTGGAAAAAAAGGGATCACAGCCTCTCCTCAGCGTTTGCTTAGTGGATGCGCTTGTGCTTTCATCAGCAGGCTGTGGATGCAGCCAGAGGCTGGTGAGTGAGCGTCTGCAAAAATCTGAACTGCAGCCTCACACACAGACCCAGACAGAGAGCCCGGAGCCCAGGAGGGGACGAGGGGCCGTACAATCTATTCTAGCCCCTCTAACACCACAGCTCAATTAAGACACGCCGCCAGACTGAAAGGGAATGTTTTAATGCAGAAGGCTGTGATGGCAGGGAACGATAAGAGCTGGAAATGCTAATGATTCCGAGGCCCAGAGACGCTGTGTTTAACTGAAGTGCAAATCCTGAGCACGCAAGACGAGCGAGTCAGTATTTCCCGCCGTACGAGACATGTTTGACATGAGCACCGAATCAAAGTGGAAAACCTAAAATAGGGGCGCCACCCTCCCACAAAAAACACATGCAACAGCGTATGCAAACAAAATGTAAAAACGTGTTAAAAGAAAAAAACACACTGTAGCATGTCTATAGCGAAGCTGTTTAGCGACATTGGAGGCACATATGGGTTAAATCTATCTGTATGTGAGTTTATCTGCAGTGAGCAGTCACACTGACACAGCCGGCGGCTCCCTGGTGTGCTTTATAAAAAGAGGAAGGGCATGGAGGAACGAAAAAAGTTGTCACTCTGGATTTAGCCTAGTTTCCAACATGGCCATTAATTTCAAAGCAGATGGTTGAAAAGGAGGATAAAAGCTTGGCTTAAGTCAGAACAACCGGAGCTGAGAGACAAACAGGCAAAAGTGAGCTAAGCTGAAAACGTGATCTTTACTGATAAGGATTTTATCTGAGGCATTTAAAAGCCGCATTGTTATTGGACAGCAAGCGTGGCATGATTTTAACTTATTGGTCGAGGCACTTGGAAAATAAGAGGTCACAGGAGGAACAAATATCTTACTGGTTAGAAATGGAGGGCAGGAGAGGGGGAAAAGTAGAGGAGAGGGGCAAAAGGAGACTATTGCTACACTTCAACCAGCCCAGACAAGTCAAGTTAACTCCCCTATCCGTAGCCACAGAATGACATCACTCCAGAGGCAGCTAGGACAACAGCAACACAGATAAAGAGCAAAATCTCATCCCATCCACAAATCCTTCTACAGGTTTACAGCGGTTGCCAAAACTTTATCTTCCACTTTAAGCACTTAGCAGCCCATTTTATGCCAAAGACACAACTTCCTACATTTTAGACTGAAGTCCCTCAGGAATACTTGGGAATATAAGACAAAGAAACATAATGATGAGCCAAAAATGCAAAACAAAACAGTAAATAGGCATTAGAAGTTCTAGCCAACTACAAGTGCCAGTTATGCAGTCTGCTTCATACACAATGAGGTACTTAAAGGGTTGGTTAAGCCAAAAATAAGAATCCTGTCATTTACTGATGCTTGTTTAATTGCAAACATGAATAATTTCCTTTATTCTGTTGAACACAAATGAGGAAGTGTGGAATAATTTGCATGTTGTTCTCTTACATACAGTGACAAATGAAGGGAAACAGATGATGTTAAGCTTGTGTGTGTGTGTGTGTGTGTGTGTATGTGTGTGTGAGACACACTATCTATATTCCACTAATCCTGGCCCTGTGGTGATGAAAAAGACTATATTAAACTCAAATACATCTTGTGTAACATTAACACTCCCAGTCCAGTAATTTGTAAGCAGACTTGCACTGTTCACCTGTTTATTCTTTTCAAATCTATCACCAGGGATTACAGCTGGGATGCGTCACATTTGTTTGGACCATAACTGAATGCAACATTACTTGAAAATCGATTATCGTGTTCTCATAACAGTCTGACTGGCTGATTTAATGGAATATTTGATCAATGTGAACAAAAAATAGCCAAGCAAATGACTGATAATTATCTGCCATCACAACCGCAGTGTAACTCTTTAAACACACACATAAATCTACCTTTGTGTGCATGCTTGCAAGATACGCTAGTCGCTAATTCCTGCTGAAGCCATCCTTCCACCCACACGTTAAAATGTGAACAAAGACGGCAGTAAGAATCTCAACAATCCGTGGATCTCTTATATTTTTCCAGCCCCAACTTGTGGAGATTCTTTCAACAAAGCAAACATGCAACGCAGCCAATAAAATCAATGCATGCTGCAGCGTTATCTAGCGCACGATGATCTAATCCCCTGCACCTCTATATCCATTTTCTTTGGTTGGCTGCCATTACTCACGCTTCAGGCTCAACAATAAACTATGAAAGATTCAAGCCCTGAGGTGTTGCTATGGCTGGGAAACGCCATTTCTGACACAACAACATAGCTGATGGTGAATGTAGTGTGTCACTTTCCTTTAAATGATAAAAATATGGGTTTCCCTCACTGCAGTGGAGCAAGTGAAAGGAGTTGGACTCGTTCATCATATAATTGACCTGTTTTATTACAGTCTATGTTGGAATACCCCAGGAGAGTCTATAAATACACTGGGCTAAGCTGGAAAACTCACCTCCGCTGGTTTGCGGTCTTTCCTCTGAGGCGAATTTAAATGCAAGCTTCTGATATTTATCTGCTTTTTGCATGAGTCGCAAAACCTCTGATGATTTACCACGTCATCTCCCTTCACTAAACAAAGGGTTGCCATTCTTTACTGCTGTCCCCATCTGATGACATCATCCCTGCAAAACGAATCTTATCAACAGATATAGAGGCATGTTGCTTGCATTTTGATATTTATCTTTACAGCGAAGAGATGAACAAATAGCTGTGCTTCCTGCTCATAAAAAAAAAGGTTTTCATGCTTCCCACACCTCCAGGCAGCAAAAGAGATCAGATTTAAAACAAATAGCCTATTTATTTCTATTTAAACGGGCACTTTGCTGAATCTGAGAAATATTTCTGGATAACAACGTTTTACTTGAGTTACAAAATGTCAGAAAATGTTATTTTAACGTTTAAAATGTGAGGTTGCAGTAAAGTTACTGCTTAGTCTGAACACTATTTAAACAATTTTAAAATTCTGCAATGATTTTTACAAGTTACATAAACAAATAAAAAATATTATGCTAACTATGCCATACAGGGAACTTACAAAAGAGAACTTGAGAACATTTCCTGTTAGCTGGGTTAGCACTATAAACACCCGCTGAAATTGATCATCAGAACTATTCCAGCCCCCTGCCAAGCCCTGTAACCAATGACCAGAACCACGCCTAGTTCTGCTGGCTCAGATATCAGTGCCGTACGGCCCGAACGACAGTACAGAAATTAGTCCAAAGTTGCCATCTCAGCACTGCTGCCTGTGAAGCGTCCTGACATTTACCGGACATGAATAATAGAGTGAGTGACTTTCAGCCGTTCCAGCTCTGCACTGTTTCAAAGGACGTCCAGGTGACTTTTTCCAGTGTGAATTTCAAAGAGATGTAAATGATCACAGGATGTTTATTACATCCTGGTCATTAATGTGGAGAAAGTCAATAACATGAAATACATGAGATTGCTCATGTATTAGCTCTGCACAATGCAAACAGCCACGAATATTTGGATTTATGCAAAAGTGTCTTACCAATAAATAACATATCACTTGTTCATCTGTTCCTCAGAAAAATCATGTTTTACTTCTAAGCAACTTTCTTGACAAATGTCAATACCAGAAAATGGCACGTGTTAATTTTACACCAAATACTGGGACGTTTATCCAGCTAATCAGCTAGCATAAAATATAACAGAGTTCATATATACAAAACAATGCATGACAAATAAATATACTGCGTATACAAGACATAACAATCTGCCTAAACAATTTGTAAAGAGTCTGACCCCATTTAAAAAATTGTATCTGTTCATGATTTGATCATCTAAACAATCACACAGACACCCTACTGTTCTGTAACAAATTACCTATCCAAAAAAAATCCTGCAATCAGAAACAGAATGGAAAGGCCTCTGTAATTAAATATCATTTCCCCCCATATCTGTGCTTCCCATGAGCAGACGATGAAAATAATTGATGTGCTAGTCAGTTTTTGTTGGGATTTTGGCACCCGGGCATGCTTCATTTAACGCCCAATAACAGATAGTTAAGTTCTTATTGTACTGGTTAATTAAGTACATTTCTGCAGATTAATTGTCATCCGTGTGGCAAGCGGAAACAAGAAGGACGGGGTTGGCTAGGGATAAACAATGTAACTATACATCATCATCATCACTCGCCCCCGCGAATATTACACTAATGAGGCAGGAACGGAACGTGCTGAGATCTGTGAGAGCCTGCGAGTCTGATGTGAAACGCAGCAGGGAAGGAAAAAGATACAATATCGAGCTGCAATTCCGTGGATTCCGTCGACAGCGTTCCGGTTGCATCCCAAAACCGTACTGTTCAATTAGCACTTCAGAAAGCTGAGGTTTCCCATTAGACATGTTTGAGCCTCGGTGCCTGCTGAGCAAAGCTCTGTAAATAAAACAGAAGGTGTAGCAACACAGAACTGGTATCCTGAACCAAAGTCATGCGTCGTTCCTGTAGCTCAACTGTTAGCATGCATTATCAGTGCAAAGTTCACGGGCTAGATACCCAGGGAACACACATACACACATACTCATCCGATATACAGCTTAGCTACACAGCAAGTCACTTTGGATTAAAGGGCCTGTCGTATGCATATATGTAAATGTATTGACTGGCAGGCAAAGGGAGTGCTTGAATGTATTGACACAAGATCTAGCTACACATCTCACAAATGAACAAGGAGGGAGAGGCGAGCGAATGGGACAGTTAGTTCTTTGTCACACTTAATATTCATTTCAGCACATCACTGCGCTGGGCTGATAGCATGGCCCAGCATTCAGAAACACACACAGCGCGAGAGGCAGCCGATTATTAAAATATTAGCCCTGCAAACCTTCGCTTGAAAGGCACAGTCATCTAAGGCAGAAGACATTTGGTACACTTTAAAACTTTGTTTAAATCTTTAATTAGTGAAAATCTGCTGCGGGGGTTTATGTAGGTCACAAATAAGATCATTTCTGCCATTAATACCAGAGTTTTATAGAAAGCGTTGCAGGTCTAATCCGACACTACATGCTTACCACAGCAGGTGACTAACAAAAACTAAACCGTGCCAACTAAAAGTGTGTCACTTAAGTTCATTTAACAACTCAAAACAACATCTACAACAGGATCCACATATTTACACTGGCTTCCGTAAGTGTAAAGTTAAGCGCTGTAAAGTTACAGGTTTTTACAGGTCAACACGAGCGTCAGAGAGATGTTTACGTGGGTAACAATATGCGCCGCTCTCCTTCCCTGAGCTGAAATATCTGGTTGTTGGCAGAGCTTCACAAACACAGTTTGAGAGTTATCAGCCCCAGTTATCAGTCCGTCACACTGCGCTGGGAAGATAAATCTAGGCAATTAAAATTTAAATTGCTGTGCGCACGGCCGTGACACTCACACAATTTTAGCCCTCTCTCTCTCTCTCTCTCTCTCACTTTCTCAATAGCGTGGTTCCTAACACTGTGTAGCTATATGTATATAATGAGTCAGTGTAGTCATACAAAGACCCCCTCCCCACCTCTTTTTCAGTGGTCTTGAGCAGTAATAGAAAAAAAACACGATGGCCTGACCTCAGTTCTGAGGTGAAATTGGCTGTTATTACCTCTTTTCACTCCGTTTTCAACCTCGTTTAGACTTAAAAAATGCCTCCGATCTTACTGTCTGTTCATGGCTTAAAAACTTCTGACAGCAAATATGACAGGCTACATTAATAATCTTCTAATACTTCCCAAATCCTCCCAGCAGGAGAGCCATGACTCAACAGCCCCTCTCCGAGTCTTGAGTCAGCATTAAACGTTTGTGTGAGATCCGCTGAGCGTCTCCACAATCACCAGCGAGTCTTAAACACACCAGGAAACAAATGCAAAAGTAACAGATGAGAGGTTAACCACCAGCCCACTTAATTATTCAAACAACAATTAGAGAAGTGTTTTAAGCAAGCGCCCGAGTGTTCTGCCTTCCAATCTGATATCAATAACCAGCCCGAAGACTCTGAAAACTAGCCAGTCGTCTGTGATCAATAGTCCATCGATCGCATTTGGAATTAGTATTGTGAGGTTTCATGCCTGAGGTCGCTCAGTGTTTCACAGCTTTGTTTGATTTGTAGCGAGAACCCAACAGTACCGATGAGGTCCGACTGCAGGCCTGACTTCTCTATATTTACTGTACACCACAGTCATTACCCAGCTAACCATTTCAGGAGGACAAAACGTTATTTTAAAAGTTCTAGGAATGCACAAAATATTCAGTGTTTTAGATGTGGTCTACAGAAACGCTATTTAACTTATTTAATAATTCTGTAGTTTTTAAAACAATCACAAAATCATCCAGCATTGAGGAAGGTTTACTGATATGAATTTGCAGTTAAGGTAAAAGGTCTTATTTAGAGCAAATGTGTTGTGTTAGTTCACATGCATTAGGCAAATGCGACCAACATTTGAATGGTTTCACTATTGCCCCACAGGTGCAATACAAAGTGAGCTATTTTGGACATATGTACATCCAAAGATGTTTAACAGACCACGGTTCGAGAAAATGTATAGTCAAATTAGTACCATTCAAACCACACCGCTAGTTTACAGAGCAAAACCAAGACCACTTTGCATGCATGCTGTTTTTGTGCCTGTACAGCTTAGTTTAAATAAAACAAGCTTAAACTAATTACCGGGCTTAAGAGAAACATTTTAAAGTGTTTTTATAGGTTAAAATGTTTATAAACATACCCTTTACTTATGCAAGCCACATACACACTATTAAAAGAACACAACTTAACAGTTTATCTTATTTCAAGTCAAGTGTTTACGGACAGTATAAGGTTGAAAGGTGTAAAGTTATATTGGTAGCGATCATGCAAATGTGATGAGTGGCACACAGCACAATAGACTGTGACGCAAACTAAAGAGGAAGTGAGGTTATATCACTTTTTAAAATAATAGTTCCTCCGTATGAGGAAACCCAGCTTAACTGAGCCCTGCCTTTGCGCTCTGCTAAACTGAAGTAGCTGACGATCTCTGACGTAAATCCAAACGCTAACCGCTGTAACAATAATGCCACAGCTGATCTGAAATCAGCAATAAGCGACAATTTCTTCCACGTCCGTTTCTTAATACCACTCCAGAGAGGCAGTCTATCCTTGGAGAGCCCCATCAATGGAGGGCATTAAAACTGGGGGAGGCGTCTCCTGGTTAAATCCAAAACTGCCCCCTGGTTTTCTGGTTCCCTGGAGTCCATTTTAACCGGCTTGTAAGAAAGAAACATTAACTGCACCATGGTTACGTTGTAAAACCATGTTAATTTTAAAAACAGAATACAGTCAATGGATCTAGACAGCTCACCTAAGCACTTCACCAGCAAACGTGGGTCTACAGCCAGGATCCATTTGTAAAATCTCTGCAGAGAAAGCTTTGTTATTATTAGAGTGAATGTAAATGCTATACAAGCAAAGGAAAATGGGTCCTAATACAGAGGAAATGGTTTCATGCATAGCTGTAATGGACTCTGAGTAATGCTCACCGATTGGCTGGTGGTTCTTATGATAGGCACTAAATAAGCAACTAGGACCGATAAATGCATGTTCAGAGCTTTTTTGCAGCATTTAGGGGCTCGTTCACACAGGATGTGTTTGCATTTAAAAACAGCTTGTAGGTGTTATGGCCGTTTTTAATCTGGCGACACGCTGTGTGTGTCTAACCTGATTGATTGCACAGGGAAGCACGCAGGACAGCGTTCTGGTAATAGACTTGCATGCGTTCTTTAGTCAGTAAAGGGTATTAAATATTCTAGCCTAGAATTGGAACACACCCTTTCATGTGTGTACAGGTAAATGGGGGGATTAGTTCCCATAATCTAAAAGCTCATAGGACAAAAACTGCTTCCACAATTCCCACAGAGATTTTCCAAATATATTTGCAGACATGAAAACATTGATAACCTTTTAGCGTGAATATTTAGGCGGCTGCATTGCATCGCATTGATAAATAATAAATGAAGTCTCCTCCAGGTGGCTTCTTCCATGAATTTTAGAGTGACAGGACATTCACAACACAAAATAAACAGCTCTTCTTTGCCAGTTTCCTGCAGACAGGCAGGGATCACACTAAATTGTTTCGTCTCAGCATTCTCATCATACAAAAAAATCCTTTCAGAAGATGTTGCTTGTGCTAATTAATGCTGAAAGTGGATTTTGAGTTTTGTGGGTTTAGTTTACCTTAAAAAAAATACACATTTTTGCTTATGGAAAAATGGACCAAAACTACTGATATCTCTCAAATGGCTAATTAAACACTTTCTGTCCAATCAGATGTTTTTCAATGACAAGCAAGCAACAGCAAGAGGCAAAAAAAGAAAAAAAAATCATAGCATTGCGGCTATAAACTAAAGGCTATCAGCTAATCGTGTTTAAATAGGAAATGTCAACACAGGAAATACAAGCTTACAGCTTATCACATTATTTGATATGGTTGATAATTAACATAGACTGAGCTAATGACGTTTATTTAAATCAACAGATAATGCCCATAAGATCTGGGCATACCCCAGTCTTACTGCACGGTCTAGGTTCAATGCAGAATACAGCAACATCTTGGCAATTATCCAAACCAGCAGACTTCATTTCCTCCCAGTGGACTAAAGATGTCTGTTGGCCTCAGCTGCCAGTTGCCTCTTTTGCCCCAAATGCCCTGAATCTGGGTTCTGAATACGCTGTCTGCTGCTCCCGGCCGCTGCCCCCCCCCACCTACCCAGCTAACATTTTTAAGATATAAAATAGAAACGTTAAACAACAAAATGTTAAAAATGTTATTTTGAAAGTTCAAGGAACATGTAAAATGTCCAGTTATCAACGTTATTTAAACATTTTTAATTCAGTATGTAAAAACGTTTCACTAGCTACTTAACGTTCCTGATATATGATTATATAACAATATAGAAAAAACACTCAACGTGACTGCAAAAATGTTGTCTGATAACTTTGAAAAAAACATTACTCAATATTCTACTAACGTTCCCTGTTAGCTGGCTAGTTCCTGCTGGCCAATATCTGTGGTTATTTTTAGTCTTAAATTAGGAGCACTGGACCATTAACAGGATCTGGTGCAAGGCTTTCCGTATCCATTAGACGCCCAAGCTAGCGGCGGAGAGACAGGAAGGCACTAACACTATCTGCAGAAGCAAGGCATTGTGGGGGATCTATAATTCATTGTGCTTAACAGAATATATAAGCTAATAAAAAGCTGTAGATTTCTCTCATAATGAGAGAGATAGAGTTAAAAGGAGCGAGGCAGGAGAGAAAAGCCATTTTACTTTCATTATTTGTCCTTCATCTTCTGCTGCATGACTTCAGAATATTTATAGCCTGTAAAGACAAATTTGCTTTGTTAAGCCCAGTCATTGAGGGCCCGGCTTATTAGGCAAGATTTAAGAAAGCAGAGACTTCTGATTTTAGCAGGGGAGTGGCGGTTTCTCAGGGGCCATAAATAAAAATAAAAACAGGCGTTATGTAAGCTGCTGTCTTAGCCAGGATGTAATGCAACAAGTAATGCGCCTACGATTGCAAAGACTTTCCAGACTAAACACACCAGTTAATCACACCGCAGTGTGTGCTTAACTCTGCTGTCTGTGCAGTATTTGAATCTATTGTCTAATTTCTATGCAAAAAGTATAAAGTTACACAAAAAGATCAGAAGATGGAGTTGATTTTACCCAACTTGCCCTTTTTCTGGAAATAAATCGTTTAGGATTTTTCATGTTTCATATAGTTACGCTGGAAGCTGTTCTTTGAGCTGAAATATCCTCCATTCATAAATAATCTATTAGCTATATTTTCTTTTTATGTTCAGTTGCCAGTTCCTAATCGATCCCTCACCATAATGGCTGAATGATCAGTCTAACACTCCAAAGATTCCGCAGTAACCAATCACAATGTCTCCTAACATTCTGCCCCAATGGCAGTAACCAATCACAATGCATGATCCGTCTCCCAACATTCCACCCCTTTAGCAACAACCAATCACGATTCTCAGTGCCCTAAGCCAATCAGTAATTACTAGGCTAAAGAAAAAGAACGTAAGAAGATGTTTTGGTCAAAGCCTTGAATTACGCCTTCAGGTTTAATAAGTTCAGAAGAAAGTGACTTAAGTCTGCAAAATATTGTTTACATCTCTCAGGACTTTGTTATGGGCATGTAACATGTGGTTTTATATTAAATGAGGAGGCTGATGAAGAGTACGAAGGAGGCAAATCAGCCTCTTCTGTCTTCAATGGATGTGCAGAGGCTCTGTTTCAATGTGGCTTTGCCTGTTTTAATGTCTGCCTCCAGCACTAATCTAATAAGGCTCTTTGCTGCTTAACATGGTTTTTAATGACTGGAAAACACAACACAATGAATGAGACAAAGCACTGATGCTTCCTGAGGGAGGCATATACTAACAGATGGGTTTAATACTCACCAAATGAAAACCCTGATCTCTCGAGCACCGGCGAGCAGACCTTGGTGCATGTGTGTGTTTGTGTGAGGTCAAAACACTAGCTAATCATATTAGCATTCCCTGTAGCTTATAAAGTTTTAAAAGTGTGACGATATTAAGTATTTGCCAGACTTCAAACATTTGGTGACCTTATAATAAATCGCTGAATATAAAAATAACTCTTGTGGCATCAGTAACTCGTCTTCTTTATCTAATTAATCTAAACCTCATAACCCTAATATAATCTGTTGACGTCAAAACCAATTCTGTGGCTCCATAAAGCCCTACAAACAACATATTGACACGGTAAATCATAGTCTTGTGTTAGTCCCACACCTGACTTAACCAAGGGGAACTTTAAGTACAGGAAGTAAGACAGGTGTATATAAACATCACAGCTCTGGAGAATGGAGAACATTTGGAGAATGGAGACAGTGTTGCCACACAACAGGCTGCCATTTCGGCCTATTCAATCATTCATGAGCTTGTGCCATCATGTGAAGAACAAAACCATGTAGATGGTCTTCCTCTGGCCGTCTCTCTAACTCACTAACCCAGTTTACCTGTGAGTGATATTATCTCTCAGTGAAACCAATAACATTCTGCTATAACCAAACCTCAGGTGTGGAGAAACCAGAAGAACAGGCGCAGTCCTTCAACTAAATGTTTGACAAGCTAACTGGCACAACTAGCGCAGTATTTCTAGGGCCAGTTTAATATTTTAGTCTCACAGGAACACCGAAAGCATTTCATCCCAGCTTCTCATCAAACCTTTTGTTGAAACATTAATTTTAATCTCTTCATTACTATTATCCCCAGGGTGAGAAAGCTCTGTTTTAACAGGGGAAAATCTTGGACTTGTTTTGATCAGCTGTAACGTCTCAGTTGTTTTCTCGAAAGAGCCCCGCGGACTTTGTTTTAATTAGGCTTTTCAAGGTTAAAATAGTACTAAAGATCTTTGTTTCCCACCATTGTTTGCATTGTTTCCCTCCAAGAAAAGTCTGGATTTCCTTCATGTTCGTTAAAGAACAAATCAACTTTCTCTCATTACCTCGGCTCAACTCTGTGTTCAGCTGCACACAGACATAACTGAATTTAAATGGGATACAAATCCTGCAAATAACTCAAGCTTTTATCCAGCAAAGTTAACAAGGATAACTCCTAAAAAACATCAAGTTATTAAAGTTACTGGCACAAACAGAACAGCTCTCATTCCAATAAAGATTTTATTTGAGGTGTCTCACTGCGCTGTGACAATTTTCTAAACACACCTTTGAATGCGTTTTAGTGGCTTTAAAATTCCCTGCGTATAGATTTACCAACTGAACCTATGATCAGACGAACAAGCTAATGAGATTAACTATTTACTATTTGTTTTTACAAATGACTGCAAACCCTGCAGCTGCACTAAAAGAGCGTTTTCTCTGTGCCCTAAGCATCAGTAAATCATCGACCTTAAGCATTTGCAAAAGTTAAATAATTCAAATGTTAATGCAGATTAGTTTTCCAATCGAAAAATGAAGTGTGTTTAAATTGTAACAAGCCCAATTTTAGTACAGATCTGTTGCTAGACGAAAACAAATACAGCTTGCAGTACCAGACACAGGTCGTGTCCAATCACTTACAGTGAGAGTGAAAGAGACAGGACTGTTGTCAGGGGTTCGGAGGCCAGAGGCCTTTAACATCTAGACGTCAGCTTGAGTACGGAAGCTAAATATCTGAGACGCTACACTACCGCTGCTTATGTGGCACGCTACAGACCAAATATCTGAGACGCTACACTACCGCTGCTAATGCGGGATGCTACAGACAAATATACGAGACGCTACACTACCGCCGCTAATTCTGGGCACTACAGACCCGCAGACGCAAAGTGTGTGGTACAGTTCTACATGCACAAAATAAACCATCAGCATAATCAGTCAAAAACGGCATGCTAACAAAAACGTGCTAATTTAATGAACCGACGAGACTAATTCTAGCCTGGGGACTAGACTAATTCTAGGTATTAATAAGGGCAAGCCCACAGCAGTGAAAATGAAGCTTAATAGGACGTCTCACTAGAGAGATATGCATCACGGCCCAAATGAATTTCATTACACCAGGTGAGGAGGGATTTGAAAGTGGACTTTTTTTATTTTTTTATGGCTGCAGTTAAACACAGGTGATGCTAAATGACCTGTAAAGGTTCTGTTGATTACAGACTAATTTAGGCAGCAGAAATGAATCAACCAGCCACGCTGAAGCTCTGCCCGGGCCCAAATCTGGCCTCTGCGTGGACTCGGACCAGCAGTGTGAAGCAGTGTCAATAGGTCCAGCTCATCATGGCATTTGTGCTTGACATTTAAACAAACATATCAAACATCGGTGAGATACGGCTCGCGCCCCTGTGAAGCACTGGCACAAAGTGACATTAGAGTTGGAGAATGTCGATTCCTCATTTCCATGTGTGCCATAACTAGCATACTAATGCAGGAAAGAGCGTTTGAATGAGAGGAAAGTGTCACATTATGCCACTGCTGATGATTCCCTGAGCTATGATGAATATGATTTTTATGTACTTGTATGCAGCTGGATGAGTGAGTCTCTCACATCTCCTCACAATTATTATCTCACTCACACATATAAGCCAGGACTCTACAATATGATTTCTTTTACTGGATTTCAGATTTTTACTTCCCTGACAACACTATTACTGTCCCAGCATACAAAAGATTTAAACCTTGAACATAAAGATTTTTTAGTTATGTATTTTTTATGTGGAATGTGCACACACACACACACACACACACACACACACACACGCACACACAGTGGAACAACCACAAACCTAGCTAACAATTTAGGGTTGTAATGGAAATGTTAGAAAAACGTTCTTAAGTAACAAAAACGTTTTCTCTTAAAAAACAAATTCTGTTAAAAACGTTTAACAAACATTTTTAATTCTGTAACGTTCTTTACTGCAAAAAAACATTACTGTTAAAAAACATTGAAAAACAAAGTTAAAAACATTACTGCAATAACTTTTCAAAAAAATCTTTGAGAAAACTTTTAAAGAATGTTAGCCAACATTCTGAAAATGTTAAGGTTAGCTGGTAATGAGGTTACAAGCTAAATGTACAAAAGCACAGAAAAACAAACTGCACCACATATAACTGCACAGCATATAACTGCACTGCATATAACTGCACTGCATATAACTGCACTGCATATAACTGCGATCTGGATGCGCTAAGCTATGAAGATGACGTGTTGGTTTAGCCATGTGTGTCTGTTTGTAATGCCATACGGCAGCAGGCCTGGGTTTGGCCAGTAGAAAGATGAAGCGCTGGGAGGAAGATTAATGTGTTCAGGCCCCGCAGTTCATCATCTCAGGAGTCCGTCTGGAAGCACTGGTCAGGCTAAACGCTATTCCAGACTACAGCAGCGCTCCACGGTCAAGGTCACAGAAGAAAAGGGAGAAGATGAATTCTGATCAAAACTGGAGGAACAAGAACAATTGTGGACACAAGATTTACAGCTAATTTTATGAATCAAAATAACAAATTGGGTTAATAACGTTAAGGTTGCAATGTGCCAGTTTAAAAAAGCTTATTCTACAAACCAGTTTGTTTCATTTTAACAAAAAAATAGAAAATGTGGCTGAACAGCCACAAGGCAAGTAAAAGGACAAACTCAAATGTTCCATTTTAAAAATACCCATTTAGCCTAAAATAGTTAACTGTATTTCCTGAAAGCTATTTGCACAGGCAGGCACAGAAATATAACTGTTCCCACTGAAAGCAAATCAGTGGGTTAATATTTA
The DNA here is from genome assembly GCA_036877545.1 of Yasuhikotakia modesta. NCBI lineage: Eukaryota > Metazoa > Chordata > Actinopteri > Cypriniformes > Botiidae > Yasuhikotakia > Yasuhikotakia modesta. The sequence goes on along the minus strand of JBAJNP010000844.1, from coordinate 48,184 downwards.
GACCTATCATTTAACATTCAGAAATTTGCATGCGGGCCAACCAAACAAATTCATGTCCACTACAGACCTGGTACAACTATACAGCTTCATTGTACCACGACACATCGTACACAAATCCAGCCATTTTATCTCCATATCTGTAACTGCAGCAATGCTGTAGTAATGCTGTATTTCAGTACAAATCTGTCAGCAGTCAGTGGTGAAATCCAGCCCTTCCCATTCTTAAAGAAAAAAACACTTATTCTGACATTTTCCCTGTTTTAGGTGGGCGTCAAACTTCTGAATAACATCTGAATGTGATCCATAAAAACTCAGCAACAGAAGATGACACTGAGAACCTAATCTTGCAAAATAAAAGCAGAGTTTCCTCAGCGCTGAAAAGCTTTATGGGAAAAGATTGGTGTGTTCTGCCAAAGATGTTACACAGCACCGCAGAAACACACTACGAACACTCTCCGGTGGGTGCAATCCAGCGCTAATAAAAGAAGAGAAATAAAATGTTTTTGTTCTCACTCGGAGAAATACACCATCTTTAAATCTCTCCCCTCCCAGATGACTCTTTCTGTCCAAAACAAAACCTTTATAATTTTGTCATAAAGAAAGGCACCGAACTCTGTGCTGCAGTTTCTGAATAATAAATGTCTGAGCCAGAGATTTTGCAGTGAAACCTCCCCAACAAAACGAACAGAGAAAGCGTAATGTGATGGAGGACAGAAACCCTCGGATTCACTGAAAGCAGAAGTGTTACCGTTGAAAAACTATTTTAAGCGGTTGCACCTGCATAAACGCTCCCTGAACTTACATCAAACAAATGCCACACAGTGTAAGATGACATTAGCAATGAGCTTTACAGCTTTCTGCCTTGATAAAGTATGTACATTTTGTTTAACACGTACATTGTCTTAATTAATTCAATCTTTAAACGGCCCATAACATTTGCTTAAATGTGCAGCACAGAACTTAAGAACTGCACAGGAAACTGCATCCCACAATTAACAAAAAACTGCATTGTTGCATAACGCGCTATACATCACGCAGGCAAGTTATTTTTTAAACTGTAGGCAGCTTACAGTCACCGGACATTATGTGTCAAGTAATAACATCCAGCTCTTAACATAGCCTGTTATACTGTATTTCATCTTGCCACTGAATTAACTAGTTTGCATTAACAATCTCTTCTACAAACATAGAGAAATGAGTGAACCTTTAAACAAGATCATGACACAGAAGTGAAAGCAAACATATGCAACGTGAACGAGTTTGTGAATGATGAAGTCACCAATTCTTTTCAAACGCACTGGCTTGGGCTAAGCACTGCAGACACGAAACTACATATTGGAAAATTGAGAGAAAACAAGAGAGAGAGAGAGAGAAAAAGATCTAAGTCAAATAAATCCCCCCAGCTACAAAAATGTTGACAGATTCGACCAAAAAGAGAAGGGAGAGAAAAGCCTGCAGACAGAACAATGTCCAGATTCTGAGAGCATACTTCATCTCAGAGCTCTTGGCTCCTCAGGGGCGGCGACGGGTGTGTTTTGAACTCTCTGTTCTGCTTTCAGATGTTTCTTGTTGTCTGGATGAGGGGAGGGAGGAGAGATTGTAACTCCTTAAATGACCTCCTACTCTCGCTGCGGAGAAAAGACGGAAGTCCAGGGGCCTGAGGAAGTCTGGAGGGGCGGTTTTGTGTTTATTAGTCGACCAATGAAATCACAGCATACTTCAGGAAAACCCCGAAGAGATGATTGTGGTGGAGGGGTCAGTTTCACTGAAGACAGACGCTAACAGCTTCTTCCTGCTCAATCACAGCTTCTCCAGCTCTTTTGTTTTGTGTTGTTGTTTTCCAACTAAGCCACTTCCTCCAGGATTCTCAATAGCTTTAGCTCTAATCCCGTCACACCCGATCGCTTTCATTATAACCCAGCCACATTTCTCAACTTTCTCCTTCCTAATGGAAACGGCTTTTCCATAACCATTCCTGCTGTTACAATGTCTTCTTCCAGCAGGCTGGAAATTGCTTCTGCAGGTGCCATCCATCAATATCGGACACCTGAACAACAAAAGGCTGTTTGAGAAAACTTCACATTTCTGTCTCTCCTCTCTTCGATCATTCATTCATTCTTTTATCCATTATTTACTGTACAATGATAGAGATCAGTGCTGGGCAACCGAGTGAACATGCTGGGAGGTTTCGTCTACAGGGAATCCAATTTGCGATTGAAATGAACACAGTGCCTCACATACAGGACGCCGCACACGATGACATGATCAGATAACCCATCATGCACTTTGGGAAGAGGTTATTATCTCGCGGTCGGGTGTGCGGCCTTTTCTAGGAGAATAAATGAATGCTGGCACTACCGTGGTTATTGCAAAAATAGTTTGGGACGCAGAGAAACACAAAGCAACTGTAAATAGAAGACACTGTGATTTCAAGCTATAACAATCTCGTACGTCTCAGGGTCTTGCTCTGCAGTCGTATTGCCGTAGCGTTTGGCTATAATGTAATCTACAGACGCCACCGTAGGCATTTTCTCACAAAATGAAGCTGTACACACTGCAAATCTTCCCACAAAATAAAGCTGAGCATTCATTATGTACAATCTGTGATTTAACAAACCCGCAAATCAGAGAAAGGGAGGAAAACGATGAGCGCATGCTATCAAAAGCATGCCTGCGTTGACAGTTTGTAAATAAAATAAACACATTTTCCAAACTCTTTTACTCCTCGTGCACAACCTGTACGTCTCTGAAAAAAACTGTTTGCATCTATCAGTTCTTCCTGTTGCCAGAAGCTGCGTCTGCACAAAAACCTGGCCGCATTTGCCTACTGACACTCAATAAACTGACAGCAGAGATGAGAATCATGCAAGATTTCCATATTTATAATCAAACAGATGGTGACACGCAACGCATTTTTACTTCCTGATGCAGCCGGGCTCCATTCAAGCTTTGTTCGCCTTGGCAACTATCTGCCGTTACAATCGCAAGACATGATTGCTGATACCTGTAATGAAGTGCACCAGAGACTAAGCAATAAAACATCCATGTAATAACTGTGTCGACAACCTATTTATCTGCCCCTTGCTAAATGCAACACTGCTGCAATGTAATGCAATCAGAAGATATTTGATGCTATAAGGTGCAGAGTTTTGGGATCAAAGATATTTGAAAAGTGAGACAGCGTCTGAAAACAACATAGCAGCAAATGTGGGAAAAAAAGGTTAGATTACAGCTAGTTTAGATACTGGTTAGAACAGCCTAAAAAACTACACCCAAGAGCTGTGAATTACCACAGAACCTCTGCAGCGGTACACAAAATAGTTCACTTTTTTGTCTGTGATCATACAACCAATACCTTTAACTGAAGATAACTAATACTTTACACTTAATGATTGGTTAAATGTGTAATAGGACAGAAATACATAACTTGCTAAAATGCACATAAAGACAAATGGGGAGCTGTAAATGATTGTAACTTGAAGTAACTATCATTTCATTTCTGTAAATGCAGGGAAAACGCCATCATATTCTTGTTGATAAAAACAACATAAATATCTGCAGCTTGGGTGTGAACATCTAATTACTCTCTAATTTAAGATCACACCTTTAAAATACATAATCCTACTCTATATTTCTGAAACAGAACAAACACCATGTATCTGACACAACTTTGGTTTCCATTACAAAAACTAGCAGACAGCAGTACATTGTTTAAATAGCCATTGGACATGGTATAAAGGAAGTGAGTTCTATTTTGATCTCGGTTTAAAAACAGACAGTCACTAATCCTGAGTCTGCTCACAGGGAAGCAACAACAACAGAATGGGTGGAAATGATACCCAACTTCCTGTTTGCATGATTAACAACCCGGCCAGCCGGGGATAAGATCAATACACAGCAGCCATTTACAAGACTGAGTGTTGCAACCCTACTTCTCTAGCTTTCTCTGTTCCTAAACCAGTTATGAGATATAATCGATTCTGTTCAGTAATGGGGTATTGGTTAACTTTGTGTTGCTGTGTTTCAAAATGTTGCAAAACAGGCATCGCAAAAGATTCAGATCTCAGGAGACAATCGTATCTCTCACGTCGTTTGCAGAGATAGCAAAAAATATTAAGAAGCTTATCGGCATATCCAGTGAGGGGTTGGCAGAAGAAAGCGTGTTTGGAAAAGAAAGGGACGAGTGTTTTTTCCTCTTTACGCGCCATACTGATGTGTATCGCCGGTCTGAAGCTACAATCAATCTGCAGCGAATGCCACAGAAGACAGCATCAAAAAATAGCACCGCACGCCAGCAGAGGAACGTAGGAGTGTGAGAAAGGCGGCCTTTCGAGCGCTGACAGCTACGGTTTCTGTACATCTCAAACATCTCGAGTCAGGAGTCATCCTCTGTGCTCAGGGAGTTTCAGACATCACCAGAAGATGAGAAAAGACAACTAAAACATTAGAAGAAACTCTACAGAAGAGGAGTATGGTATATAAAGATGTTGTCTGTCAGAAAGAGAGACAGCCATCTGTTGGTTCTGCCTAAATGCCCTTCCTCTCCTTTGGTAGCTGTCTGGCTCAGTGCGCTCTGAAAAAGTCAGGTTTCATTCCCTGGCTCATCTGTGTTAATATTCCACAACAAACTGCTCACAGATGGGGTCTCGTTTATGAACATAAGCTCCCTGTGCGTGCCGATCTTTACCTCTGATGTTTTTCTACAGGAATGTCACCTGTGATGGGAGCGGCGTCTCAAAACCTTTCAGGAACTCGAAATGTTTCTAGAACAAATGCTACTATAAATGATCTTGGTTGGACGTTAAAATATGGAAGCCTTCAAAATTAATATTTTGAATAGCTTCTCAACAGTTTTTTTGAACAGCTACAATATTTCATTACTCAAATATCTCTTCCCTGTCCTGGGTCCCAACTTTACAGCTTTTCAGAGTTACTTATAAGTCACTGCTTACGTAAAGCATTGTTATGGATTATATTATGCTAACAGCGGCACCAGTCCAACCCAAACGCAAAATAAATAAATCTCTGTTGAATTCAAGCGGTACCGCTTGATGTCCTCCTGGGTGAAGAATGAATTGCTGGGTATAAATTTACAATGTCTTGCATATCCCTCAACATGAAGCCTCTTTAAAGACCAGCAATCTGCTCCTCCAGAGCTTCTGTGAATCGCAGTAATATCCTCTCATGAGCGCGAGCGACACAAAATCAATCAAGCTAAAATACATGAGCCCCGCTTTAAAGATCTCACTGGTCTGAAGTCATGTCTGGTAGGAATGCTTTAAAATTAATCAATCCTGCTGATAAATTTCAACCATTATTTCATTCAAACACTATTTTCACAATTAATAGAGGCATGAAGTCACACTCATTAAGATTAATAGTTAATCAGGACAAAGGCTATTTTAGAAATATGCATTCTTGGCTATTGAAGTTTCAGTTTTGGTCAAAATGTTCCTTGCTGGTTTGTGAACTTGCTTAATCCTTATAAACCAGATGTTTTAACTGTAATTCCAAAAAAAGTTGCTAAATAAATGACCAGAAAAAATGTCTTTCCTAAAAAAATGACCAGAAACCAATGATTTCCAGCAGAATTAACAACATTTTAAGACATGCAAGTTCAAGCTTATTTGTCCAAGCTCTTCTTTACTGTGCAAATAAAGCACTTCAAGCCCATTGTACTAATTGAGTATCGCTGTATTTCCTGCCCTCTGAAATCTCATCCACTCTCTCTAACACAGCCGATCACAGCTGCACTGTCCAGGAAGTGTGCTTAACAGGCTCTATTGATGAAATTACCTGCGACCAGCTGCCAGGGGTCAAAGATCACAGAAAGGTCACGTGTGTATTGATTACATTAACTCTGGGGTGGGAGTAAAGGCTACGCTATCACACGCACCTTTTAGCTACAGGCTGGAGCTGCGCTTCTGAAATCACAAGACTGGGGAAAGTGCTTCTGTCTTGAGCCTGTTTTAAGCCTTTAAAGACCACCTTTACTGCGGGATGAAATGCTACAAAGAGCACAAAGGGGGCGCTTGTAATCACCTCCTAACATCTAAAATAACATAAGATCTCATAGACCTCACAAAACTGCACCTGCCGCAGTCACTGCAAGTACGTTTATAAAAGGTTTGGGCGATACCAAAGACAGAACCACAGCAATAGCGCAATTTTGTGAGCCAATATAAGTCAGATGCCTCCAAATTAATCCTGACAGCCTGATGGCCTTTTCAGCATTTATTCTCAAGCCCCAAACACTCCAACCAGCCCACACAACCCTGCCATTATGTCCCTGTAACATCTTCATTCGCTTCTGTCTAACAGTTTATTCATCAAAACCCACATTCTGTGTTGTGTTGTGAATGGTGTTGAATACGGTGATGGTGTCTGCTAGGGTGTTTTGTCCTTGTGTCGCTCTATCAGCTTGTTTTAAACACATCGGCCAGACACACAATAAAAAAGGAACCAGGATGCAGCGCAAAAACAAGCCCAACTGATGCCAGAGGCCAGGAAGTGTGTTCAGTTTCTGAAAACAAAAGTAACTTGTATGAGATTGTGTCTCAGGGGAGAGAGAG
>JBAJNP010000844.1:1928-41511 GCA_036877545.1 Yasuhikotakia modesta | reverse complement strand
AGAGAGAGAGAGAGAGAGAGAGAGAGAGAGAGAGAGAGAGAGAGAGAAAGAGGGGGGTGGTTCTGGGTAATAAATCAGAACACAATCTCAAAGATAAAACCCATTATCCACGCTGAAGTATACAAGCATTACGAGAACAAATGTATCCAAAAAACATTCTCCAAACTGAGTAAAAATGAATTGGCTGTTAAAGGCAAATAAGGAGCGCAATAAAATACATAAGTGCAATAGTGAGCAAATGGCTCGTCTTTTTCAGCCCGTGTGTACGTGCTGAAAGACAGGCTGCTTTCTCTAAGAGGAAACAACAGACATTGTGAACTCCCTAAAGCCCTGCAGAGAGAGGGGCCAGACCTTACTGTTCACACTCCAGTCCCAGGACAAACGCCCAGGGCTGAGGAGACAGAATCAAAACACACAGGTATTGCATGCCTGCGCATACAACACACACACACACAAAACCATGTCAAAGGCATCAACCGCTGCCCAAGCTCCCGGTATAAATAACAGTGGGAAAACAAAAACAATGTGGATGTTAAAAATTCAGAGACCACCGATCTGTCAAACAAAAGCTGCCCCATCCTCCAGAGACTTCAGATCCACCCCAAAGTTTTCTTTCAAGGCTACACCCATGTGTAACCGGCCTATTCGCTGCTTCACTCATTCCACAATTCCATGCAGGACAGAATAAACAGCAGAAAACACATTAGGAATGAATACTTCAAAATCCCACTCAGGTCTGACAGCAGAAATAATGAAGAATTTACTAGTCTTTGCAAAACACACACACACACACACACACCATTTGACAAGTGCTTGTTTCATTGAGACAGCAGAAAACATCTTGCATTTTTCCTTAAGCAGAAAAACATTGACAGGAATGTGACACGAACAACTATTATCTGAAACAGAAAGCAATGCATCTCTCTGTGATGCATGCCTTAAGTCAATATACCTGTTTCTGCAACATTCCTTTAAGTGCGCCATGCCTAAGCATTCATTAATTTCTTTAAGGAAACGGATACTTTAACTCATGCCCGAGGCTGTTCTTTTCAAACTCTGCTGGTATGATAATAGACCCTTATGGGTGACATCCAATCAGCGTATCTGAACCCCAGAACAACCCGATTTTCACATCAATCCACTGCACTAAATTCCAACTCATATTGGTCAATGGGGAACAGGTGGCTCATCTACTGGACATCTACTACAAACGGACCACATAATTACCTCGTCCTGATTTAATGAAGGTACCAAATTAACAACCACTATGTATGAAAGCCCACTGCGACCTTTCCTGTGTGTAAATCACAGCCTGCATTGTGCTGCCGGTTCTCTTTTCCAACCAATTTGTCACAACATAATACCACACAAGCCCTCCATGCTGAAACAGCTATTGTTGTGGATAGGATCAAAGGTCTCTCTGAGAGCCTCAACACAAGCAAAACTCAAGTGCTGGGTAAAAAAAGCCATATTGTTTGGTAAAAACTGCATCTATACATTATGAAAATGAGGAAATGGTCAATTGACGGGAGATTAAAACTATTTGTAATCTGCTGTAAAAGGAAATTTTAAAAGCTGTAACGATGCTGCATTAATTCTGGTCCAGATCTGAACAACTAAGATATCGCCTACAAATATAAACAGCCGAAGACTCCCTATGCATTTCAAAATATCAGCTTGGGCGAATCTCAAACGACACAAAACTATGTCACATCCCACTTCCTCAAAGCACAGTTATTTAAACAACGGCACAAAATAATTATGTTTTCGGACGGAAAGCCAGCATTGATAACGCATCCGGAAGGTCTGTGAGACACAGTGGGGTGCTGACGAACGCTCAAAATCTCTCCAAACAGTCATGCTCGAATGCTTAGATTACAATACGACATCATGCTTCTTAGTCACGTCACATTTACTGGTAAGATCTGCCTTTGCCGCATATTCCTTCACAGAAAGTCCTGGCTGAAGGCCACATTCCTCAAACCCACGAAGAACTGGCTTCCTTTCCTGGTTTGTGTTTACATAGCTTAGAACCACGGCCTACCCCTACCATTCACCTTTGGACCCAACGCTTCCCCAAATCTCAACTTTCAAATCACCAAGCTTACATTAAAATACACAACGTGAAAGTGCAACACACGACTTCAGCTCCTTAAAGCTGCAAATTGGGTTTAAACATGAATAAAATCAGTTTCTGAGCAAGTACATGACAGATCAACGTTCAACACAAACTCCAGAGATTCCCAATGGTACGTTTTAATGATGATTTATCATTTCCAGGGAAATGTCATTTTGATATTGTGGTATTATGGGACACAAGGAGATGTGACTTATGCCTTAAACTCACTGAATGTGACTTTAAACGCATCACAAGACTAAGATAAGCAGGATTATGCGTTATTAACAGACTAAGAAGTTCACCAGGCATAAATATTTCAGATACAACCAAACAGGCGCATTTATTACACAGTGACCCCTATTGGCAAGAATCAAACTGATCACTTTTCAGGAGAACAATCGACAGGCTTCCGCCCCTCAAACGCATCCCACGTAAATGCATCTGTCAAAACTATCCACCCATTCACCCCCATGCAAAAAAAAAGCGACCACCTATGCAACGAGCGTCTAACCAAATGCAAACCTATTTATTTACGCATACATGCTTTAGACATTCAATAGGGTCCAGTTACCTGTGACATCTGAGGTCTGAAGTTGATCTGCTTGAGGTCCACAGATCCAGGCGAGAGGTTGTGCAGCATTTGGCAGAGGAGAACCCCATCTCTGAGCGCCTGGGCCAGGTCAAACACCACAGCTGAGGGCCAAACGACCCGGTGGTTCGGGGGCAAAACCTTACAGTCTATCAACCAGCGCCCGCATTGCCTCCACTCCTCCATATCGACAGCGGTGACCTCGAATAATAACAGGCTAGAAAACTGTCAGTCCGACCAAAACAAACTAAAGGACTAAAATAATAGCCTTTCAATGGAGTTAAACGATCACAAGGACACTAAACTGTCAGATCTGCGATAATATTTCCACAGGAGAAACTTTTAATCCCAGGTTAAATCCAGCCGGACCGAGATGATCAGCCCGGTACAATCCCACCGTATAGCGGTATCTGTATTAAAACCGTATAATAGTCGTTTAATCGGTCAAACGTGTCAAATCTGAGGAAGACGTTCAAGTAACATAAAGCTGCTATCGCACGATGCAGACGCGTTTGCCCTCAGAGATTTAGCTCGGTTTCCTCTTCTTCATTATGGACCGATATGTGCCCGTGCAAAAGCGTCCCGTCACAACAAAACAAACGTTTCAGCTACTATAACGGATCTCCCGGTGCAAAAAGCCCAAATTAAGCCGCACACGGTTCGTCAAAGTTACCGCGTCTGCAACTAAAGGATTAAATCCATGTTTGGTTTCTGTCGATGGGTCTCCTGTCAGCGGTCGCGATGGGGTGTAAATACGAACCTCTCAAACTCTTGAAACCGTCCACGAGAAGCTAAACTCGCGCCTCAAACTTCTCCCGTTACCCGTAAAACACAGCCTCTCTCCCCGCACAAACTGCGGCGTTCACCGCGAAAAACCGCCGCTGTCGCTCCGGGGGGAAAGGCGGCTGCTGCTCGTCCGTCGGGCGGTGATGGTTTCTCGGTTATTTCTCGGTTGTTCTCGGTTGTTCTCGGTACGCACGGCGGGACTGTTTTGATTTCTCCGCTCTCTTGAGCTGCTAGTGAGCGAGCGAGGGCGAGCGCGCGCGCGGGCGACGGGCGTGAGCGCGCGCTCGGCGGCGGCAGGAGAAAGGGCGCGCGGCTGGCGTGATCGCCTCTGGGTTCCGCTCGCGCTCGTCCACGTGTGGGGAGGAGAGGGCGGTGAAGTCAAAGTTGTGCCCCTCTAAAGCCTCTATATTGACTTTTTAAGTTTACTGTCTCCTATTACTTTCCACCTATATCTGTTTAGCACGTAAGAGATCTTAGCAATTCTTAACATATGTTTGCAAATCTGTTCCTGCAAAGCATGAACCAAACAAATGCTGTTTTGTACTTAATGTGAATTATTGACATTTTCAATCTATGGTTGGAGGCTGAAATTGACCTCTATGAAATTATGCATTATTGGTTCAGCTGTATTCAAGATGTGAGCTGATCCATCTTGGCCACAGCAGTAATGTTATCTGGTACCAGGTTCTGCCTCAACAACAAGGTGATGTTGTTCCCCCTAATATCACCACCTCTATGCATGTACCGCATATGCTTAAAACTGAATACATGATGAAACCAATGTCACTGTCAGCCAACAGCCTATTAACCAATGTCACCCCTGATACAGTTATGAGCTTATGAAATCTACTGGCAGAAACCATATTGCATTGCTTCTTTTAGCATGTTTTCATGGTTGCTTTCATCTTAACCCTGTAACTACAGTGACTATAAAATGCTAAATGGTGTAAATGTTAGTTTTATTTCAACCCTAAATAGTAAACACACCAGAAATGAGACACCATCCCCATCTAGCGGCCAGCAGCAGTCATTTAATGTTCATGTATTTACATGGTAAAACATTTGCTTAGGAATTACTCATTTAGTTTTACCATATTTAAAATCATAAGATATATTTTCATGTAGTTTCCAATATTATTTCATACAGTAACTGTTGTGGAAACATTAAGCATTGTATAATAAAATGAGAAACAGGATGCAAAAAAGACATGCCGATACCATCATTGCTAAGGAATGTGAAAAAAGTACAAATAGTTTCAGTATTTTGTCATTTATTTTATGGAAAAAAAATGTTCAAGACATTCCAAGTAGGCAATCACATTAAATGTTAGCTCTATTTTGTCTCCAACCCTCCGGCCGTATGGCAATAAACAAGCCTAAATCTACTCACACTGTATTCTTGATTTTGATGTTTCCATGACTGACATTTACAGAATTACTATAAACAGCTCAAAAAAGGTTTAAGAAAAATACATAAATCAGCATGCATGTCAACTTCTTTAAATACAAAAGGAATTATAACAGGGCCTAAAAAATAAACTAAAAATGAAGTCAAATATATATATATATATATATTTACTCTTATCTATACTGTCATATATTTTTTATTTTTAGTCTGTCTTTTAAAAAAATGTCTTGGAAACCTGACAAGGCTTGATCATTTTTGTGAAGTTAAATTCAGAGCGTTTTAGTTTGTGTGCAACCAAAAAAAGATTGACAACCAAATCATGAGAACCTTAATTTAAACCTTAATCACAATTTGACTACATCTATTAGTGTTTTAATTAGAAAGACAAATGTCCCTTGTGAATTTTGGCTTTGCCATCCAGATAATTATAAAATCAAGTGATCTTGAAACTAGTCAAAAGGCTTTCAAAACAAATGTATCGGAAAACAAACAAAACTTATTTCCCTTTAAGATACTTACAATTGTTTAGAAAAATTAGATGGGAGATTACAATATCTTACAAACCTTTAGAAAATAACAACCGCAGTTACTCCAGCAGATGAACAGACAGTAAAGCAGTCCACAAGGAATGGTCAAAAAACTATAAAGAAAAACAAAACTAAATTGGCTGCAACTGCAAACTATTTATAAGATCTATAGATTTACATTCATAAATCAATTTTGCATGAACTTGAGAGAAGGAAGACTCTGTGATTCAAACATCATTGTCAAAACATTTGCAGAAACCCTTAAGAGACAAATGCATGTTCATTTTGTTTATCAACATGGCAGTAAATGGCGAGATTAAATTAACTTTTACTGCATAATAAACTCTTTCAGTCTCAGCTGAAGTTGTGTAATATACAAATGTCAGTCACAGGTGAAACCATTTATAATTCTGTACATTCATTTCTAAACAATGTTTTTGGACTGGTGGATGTCAATCAACAGCATAGAAACAAAATTCTACTTGATCCTGTAAAAGCATTTTTATTTACCGTATATCTATTAACTAGTATAAGATTCTGTTAACAAAAATGTACAATGATCAGCTATAATATTTGACCAATTGACTACAGTCAGCATGTTACACCTAATTAAAGCCATTTGTTCCCCAGGCCACTCGAGTGAAACATACAGGGACTGGTGTGATGTTTACGAACACAAACCAATCAGAGGACAGAAATACACGAAGCAAACCCAATAATGGCACAGCGCCCAACGTGAGGCCACAGCAAAAATGTACAACAAAAAAAGCACAATAAATAACTGGGTGCAAAACAAATCAAAGGGTAAAACATGAAGCAAGCCCTCAGTTCTCTCATGTGGTGAGAAGACATGGCTTAGTTTTGTGATGTAACATCAGCACACTGGGAAGGAGAAGTGTGTCGCACTGCAGTTTCAGAGGTTGGCTGATGTGGAGTCTGTGGCGAATAAAAGAGGCGATTCATATTTCTTCATAATTCAAAAAAAAAAGTTTTGACATGACGCATTGTCTTTTTATATAAAAAGTCTTGGAGGGGAAACAACCATGACTGCATACAATGTTTTAAAAAATAAAACGATATAAAAGTGTGAACGGGAAGCGTTCAGTCGGAGTCGCTGCTGTCTGAAGTGGAACCGCTGGAACTGCTGCTGCCCGAGTCTGAAGAACTGCTGCTGCCACTGAGTCGAGACGGACCGGAACCTCCCTTCTCTGAAACATACAGACACACACATACACACGTTACTACATTAAATCTGCATGACCTTATAATACTTCACTGCAATGAAAAAGGAATAACTTTAAGTATGTCTTTTGGAGAATCTCATTTATTAATGACACAGGTTACTAAATTACATCATTCATAAATTAGCAGCTGTGGTGTGCAATTAGGCAGACGCAGGACTATAAAAGTTTGCCCAATTGTTGCATGTGGTCCGAATGCAGTGATTAAACCTATTCTTGCTTTTGACATGAGACGTGAGCTCAGGAGCACCAGATATCAGACACTCACGTGGAGCTTTCCTCTGCTTCTTCTGTAAACACGACTTGACGTATCGCTCCAGCTCACGCAAGGTGGAAGGCTTGAGCGTCTCGAAATCGATTTCAATTTCATCTGGGTTGGAGTCCCGCAGCGACGGCTCTCTGGACTGAATGATGTGAACCACTCTGCCCAGCTTTTCTCCAGGCAGTCGGTTGATGTCCAGACTGAGCTGCCGTTTCTCATCGTATGTCATGGGAAGAGACATTTCATTGTCAGAGTCGTAGCCCGGCCCTCTGCCGCCCTTTTTTGGTTGCCTGTCACAGGTGCAGCCACATGGTTGTTACAATAGATAGATGGATAGATAGATAGATGGATGGAAATGAAAGATTTAGAGGCCCAAACCTGCTGCCGGGGACAGTGCTGTTCGCCTTTCTGGCTGGACCTTTTCTTTGCTGGCCTGGTTTTGCTGGTTGTCCTGGCTTGCTCTTCTCCTCCGGCTTTGACTTGTTGTGCTTGTCTTTCTCTTTCTTCTTCTTTGGTTTACTAACAGGGGCCTGAGAAAGAGCGGCCAGCTGTTCATGTACAGCTTTCAGCTGGGGAGAAATCCAGGAGGGAGTTAGTGATCTGATCATGTCGTGTACAGAGGATATTGTAGCACAAAGAGAAATTTAAACCTCATCAGTCTTTCACATTGAAGATAATATTCAGCTGTTATGAATAATAAAGTCATTTTTAAATGCCTAACAGCCTCCAAATGCTATACAAAGTCTGTTTTTCCTAAATCTGTGGTTTAGGAATGTGTCCCCACCTACAGCCCCCCAGTGAATCTCAGATATTTCCACTACCCCCGACACTAGATAAGTAAACATCACTGAAACCTACTCTTTGATTTCTCTGTGAGAAATACAGAATGAGAAAAAAGAACAAGACAGAATGCATGGATTTTTTTTAAACACAGCTTGAAATTTCGGAGGAAATTCTGCCCTTTAACACAAGAGACATCATCCAATTAGAACAATCTTCATGAAGACACTTTAATGAAAAGAAAACCACCTGCAGTCACTACCTACTTCAGGTAGATTTGAAGCAGTTAAGGTCCTAATTGTTTACTGGAATTAGCGGGTCTGTCTAATGGCAAAGCAAGATAAGGTGAACAAAGCAAAACACGGCCTCAAAACTTTCAGCCGTTCCAGCCTAAACACAAACAGCAGGGTTCCAGCACCACCCAGAAAAGTCAATGTTTTCCTGCTGTTTTAACCCTCTACCGCTGCCCTCGCTATCCAGAGCACGTGCTTGATCTCAACCTGAATAATGAATGCGACTGTTCGGCTAACACACAACGTTCAGGCAGGGACAGGGAAATGAAATGCAGTATCACCTGATTATTCTTGGTGCACCCGTTTTTTATCATCTGTCTGCTACCAATGGGGTGCTCCATAGAGATACACTGCTAAAAAAAATGGCAGGTGATCAGAATCAGAAAGTAAAAGTGATACACAGCTGTAATGTGACAATCAAACAGCATCATCTGTATCATCTAAAGTTGCTACAGCTAAACTACGGGTTTATTTTAAAGCAATATGTGCAGCTAGTTGCAGAATAAACATTTGCGGTAGAGGGCTAAAATGCAGTTCTACTAATACACAAAATTGACACAAAGATGTTTCTAAAAAGGGGGAGGGGTTACATCGGGTGGGAGGGGCTATGTTAACAGAAGGTGGACACACGTCAGAAGTCAGAGCAGGGAAAGGTTAGGGGTACTCAGCCCCGTTTTGAAACCCACCTGTTCCGCACCCACCTGTTCCTGCAGCTCGGCGAGCCGGGTGGCCCTTTCCTCCTCAGAGTCAGAGCTGCCAGAGGTGGAGTCACCACTGCTCTCGCTGCTGACTGTGCTCTTACTGACCACACCGGCCCCGCCTACACCGCCGGCCCCGCCCACCTCTGCCGGCTCGTCTGGCATTTTTGCAAAGCGCATTTCAAACATGTCCTGAGGGAACATGAACACGTGATGTCACCGAACAGTTCAGGAATGCACAAAAAATGGTTTTCCTAGTGCATTAGCTTTAGTTTCAGGAACTAAACTGTGCATGTAAGAAGAGAACAAATCAGCTCACCTGCAGTTTTCTGGCCATAGCGACGACCTCATGATCCGGTGGGTTGTATTTGTAACAATTTGAAAACATTAATCTGACATCTGCAGCAAAACTCTGCGCGTCCTGGTACTCTCGACTGTCCATTTTTTTCTGCAATAAGCACAAAAATTAACACCAAAATCTGTGATGAAATCTCTGTAACACCAGACAGCAAAGCATTACAGCAGCTGTGTGTGTAAACTCACTTACTTTGATTGTGCTTAAATCCATGGGGTGTTTGATGATGTCGTGGTAGTCGTGCAGCTCCAAGGCCTCTGCGTCCACAGGCTTGTAGAAGGGCCAGGCGTATGCAGCGTGTTTTTTGGAGTGCATCTCTTTGAGGATGACCTCGCAGTACTTCAGCTGCTCTGACAGTCTGCTCCTCTTGCCTCCCTGCAGGCCCAGTTCTCCATCCTCGAAATCTTTTTTGGGGGGTTTGATGGGGCGGCCGGTGCTCTCCCGTCTGGAGGCCACCTTGCCGTCTGACAGAGGGGAGGGCGACTGGCTGCGGCTGGCAGTGATGGCGGAGGTGTTTGGGGTGGTTGTATCGGCTTTCCTCTTCACCCCCTTCTTCTAGGAGACAGAACAAAACGCAAACGCAGGACCACAGGAAGCCAGTGGTGAGGCACAGTCGAGGCAAGTCATTAACAGAAATTCTGGACCCTCTGTTTGTATATTGCAACCAGGAACTTCTGGTCCACTAGCAGTGTGCATATTAAACAGGTTCTGAGAGGTTCTGAGACTTACTTTGAGCACTGGCTGTGACGGTGGCATGCTGGGCATCATGCCGGTTGTGTTCAGTACAGCTGGCGTACTGGGAGTGATGTTGGACACCGGAGGTGATGATACCACAGCTGCCTGGGAACCAGGTGAGATGGCGTCAGGGAAAACAGAGGTGGGTGAGCCAGAGGAAACGGCTCCATCTTGCTGACCTGCATTTGTACAAGTTGGAAAAATGGTTAGTTTTCACATTTACCATCTGTTGATTTCTGTACAACAAACTTCAATAAAAGCACATCATCACTATGTATCTGTTTTTCTCTGCATCTGTGCTCGTACCCAGTCCCGGTGGTTTACGACCTTTGCCCTTTGGGGCAGGAGGAAGAAGCTCAACCTCCTCCTGGGGCATCAGGGCAACTTTCTGGAGGAAAATCTTCTCCAATGCTTGTGCCATCAACACAATGTCATCTGTCGGCTAGGAAAACACAGAATATAAAAACATTGTTTACACAGATTTAAACCAGACTGAGCCAAGATTACTTTAAACTAGCTGTACAGTTACGGTTCCTCTCTCCTTTACCTTATTGTAAATATAACAGTTTGTAAACATTGTGTTGAAGTCCTGCATGCACTCGCTGGCGCTCCAGTAGTAAACGCTCTCCAATCTCTTCTTGATGGTGCCCATGTCCATTGGGCTCTTTATTATCTTGTGATAGTCCTGGAGAACACAGATAAGCAGAACAGATGTAAAGAATTTTCTGCCATGTTTCAGCATAATTTTGGAAAAGGTCATTTTTAAATGATTTTATGATGTACAATTCCAAACACGTTACAAAAACAATCAAGAAGTTATTAACAGTACCAACAAACAGCGCTTAAATTCAAACCCTGTCATGTCCACTTACCGGAAGCCCAAGTTTGACAGCATCGACCGGCTGGTAGAACGGCCACGCAAACTGGTGCCTCCACAGTGTTTTGACAACTACATTCTGCATGTACTGCAGCTGGTTAGTCTTGCGACCAGGTTTGGTGGGGTTGGTCACCTCAGGGGGTGGGGGGTTGGTTACCGCAGGAGGCTCTGGGGTTGCGGAAGTGACCGTTGACATTTTGGTAAGGGCTTTTAAGGGGAAGGGCTCTTGAATCTTCTGCACAGGCTTATTTGCAGCTTTCAATACACTCTCTTTCTTTCTGCTTCTTAGTTAGCTCTTCAGTCATCTGAGAGGAATCACATCCCATTGCAAGACCTTTAATAGACAAGCGCAACATAGAGTTAGTACAAGTGCCTGCATGTGTATTGAAGCATGTAATAGTTGACATAATATAAATATTACATTAAATTACATCACAAAATCATAGGGAACCAGTTAATTACCCTGCAACTACAAAGTGCCTCTTGTATGATCAATGCTTTTGTGTGAGAGAAAGAGATGGAGGGAAACTGCCGCTGAATTGAACAGCTGACTAGCTTTAGCGCGCAATCAGTCACTCAAGTTAAGATGGCGCGCAGCTGCAGCTGGCTAACCTAGCTAGCGTCCACACTGATCATATCAACGCCTACCTGTCGCCCAATTCATGCCTTAAACCCACCCGCAATACACCAGAGAAAGAAATTAAACATAAAGACCGAGCCCTAAGACGTCTTAGCTTCCAAACGCACACACACGACTATGTTGATTTAGCGAGGCATTGTTGTGTTGTCGCTTTGTTGAAAACAACTAGCCGCTGGCTAACGGCTTATCGCGAGATGCACAGATTGAACTTCAACGCTATTAAAATGCTAAAACGGCCCCCTTGTTGCTATGCTAATAGGTGTTAATTGAATAAGGGTAAGGTGTATTACCCGGTTAGGGGCTGTAGAAAGGGGTTAGCCTGTAGCAATCCCACACTTGCTCGTCGCTTGTTTTGGAGGCTGGGCAGCAGCACAGAGATGAGGTACATGCCGTGCGCATGCGCATTGGCGCGCTCCTGCCACCGACAGCAAAGCCAAATCTGTTAAATACTAATCTAAAAATAACTAAATACTAAAAATAATATCTCTAAAAAAATCTCTAAATATAGATAGAGATACTTTTGCGATCCTATTACTATTACTTTTTGGGTCCCGCGTTCATTTTTAGTATTTAATGGCCTAAATCAGACTAAGCGCCTGTCTTAGTACCTGAAGAATATGAACTTGAGATATATTTTATTTTTCCGCTTTTTAAACGCGTATTGCAGTGGCTTTAAAGTAATAATATAAAACCTCCTGCGACAAATATAAAAAATCTCATCTCTGGTACTGTATTTAACTTTAAGAGGGTCTGAATTGTAATAAAACAGGACATTTCGTTCAGTTTAGCCTATATTTCCCAGATATTTGTATTATTAATTTGTTCACCGTTAGTACTTACCTTTAGTAAGTCTTAGCAAGTCCCTATCAAACCTCCCTTATTTTGGTAGGTTAAATGTTTTACATATTTTTATTATATTTCTTTAATCTTTTGTTGAATAAATATGCAAATTTGCAGTGATAACGAGTTCTGCATTAATTCTACTGTCTGTGTTACATTATAAAATGTCAAAATAAACGAGTTAATTTAATTTAAAAAAGCTTTTTTCATGCGGTACAGATGCTTGGCGCTGGAATAAAATGTCCCTCTCGGCTCGCCGTTGTGCGAGGCGCATGCGCACTGACTGTCTTTACCACATTACCGCCTGAGCGGCGCTCACCCACCATCGCTTTTCACACGTTACGTGATCAAAACAGACCGTCGCACGATTAATAAACAAATCCCTGTCCGTACCACTCGCGGGTTGATCGTTAAAGACGAAAGCAGCTCTTATTCCCCCTTCAGGAGCCGCGGGTAAGCGATTTTCTCGCTGCTTTTGTTGTCTAAATGTATGGAGAGAGAGCTGGCATGCGTGCAAAAAAGAGATCTGTTAAATCTGCATTTAATGTGTTCTGTAGGGAAGCACTAAAGCGATCGGGATTAACCTGAAAAGGGACAAAAGGATGCGTAAACCACGTGTTAAATGCATGGCAGAGTACTGTAACACACGAGCTTCATTTCTCAAAGGCCCCGTAAAATAGCCGAGCTGCTAAAATGCTAGCATGCTACATAAATGTGGTGCAGTTGTGTTTTCACGCATCATCATCCCTGACAGACAGACGCGAGGTCTTTTAAAGAGATGTAGTTTGTAACTTTAGTGATTTATGTTTGTTGTGACTGGTGTTAAAGTCGTTAAAGTCTCATTGCCAGCAGTTTTGTCACTGGTTAAGATGCTGTTTTGTAAAATGATTAAATCATTTTTTGGTGGTGTTACTGTTTCTTCACCTACTTAATAATCGTGTGTGAATAAGACACATGCACTCGTGTTTACATGTGCAGTTGTACAGTGTTTACTGTACGTACCCCTTGCGGAATTTGTTGAAAAGATGTTTGGTATTAAAAAGGAGAGCAATTGTTTTATGCTTACACCACCATTGTCGTTTGTTAGCATGAACTAACAATAAGCAATACTTTTATAGCATTTCTGTGTCTTATGAGGTTAGTTTCAACATTTGCTAATACATTTTGTTGTATTTGTTAGCAATATTTAATGCTCAATGAATGAACTTGAACAATCAAACTTGTATTTGCAAAAACTAATGGCATTATCATGTTGAAAAGTTGCTGCTGTGTCCTGTGGCCAAAGCTTATGAAAAGTGGAAAATGTTTTATTGTGTTTGATTTGTGTTGGATATCAAAACAAACAAATTCTCTGCCCTGTTTATTCATGACAAGACGCCTGTTACACAAAGTCAAACCTGTTCATCTCCATTTAACAGCCTGGTTGACATTGAACCTGTAAACCTATTCTCTCCTGCTTGGTCACCATGGCAACTGAGGAGAAGAAACCAGACACAGAAGCGACTAAAACACAGCCGGCATCAACTGCCTCTGCCAGTCAGAGTAAGGTAAGAACATATAGATTCCATATAGACCCCAAGCATAGGGGCGTCAACATCATATTCTATATAATCTATAATTATGTATGTGATGCCAGGATTTGTTATTGAATTGTATACACTGTATAGTAGAATCTCTACCTATATACCTGCTTTAGACCCAGTCGTATTGCAGAAATTTACCCAATCATCTGTTGCAATGTTAGAGCTTTTTTACTGTGGCTTTCTAATGATCTTTAAACACTTTTGATGTAGTCTGCACCTGTGAAGCCAAACTACACCTTAAAATTCACATTAGCTGGCCATACAAAAGCAGTCTCTTCTGTGAAGTTCAGTCCAAGTGGGGAGTGGCTGGCCAGCTCATGTAAGTTCCTACATTCATGAACTTGCAGTGCGTTCAGGATAAACATTTGTTTTTAAATTAGCATGAACTAATTTGAAAACATCAGGGATTCATACCCATGTTTTTGTTCTCCTTTTTAGCTGCTGATAAGCTGATCAAAATATGGGGAGCCTATGATGGAAAATTTGAGAAGACGATATCTGGACACAAACTTGTAAGTTCTCCAGAAATTCCAGAATTTCGCTGCTGGTTTTCCTTCACAAAGTGACTGATGTAACCTGGTCTCACTTGTAGGGTATCTCAGATGTGGCCTGGTCCTCCGATTCTAACCTCCTGGTCTCTGCATCTGATGACAAAACCCTGAAGATCTGGGACGTGAGCTCTGTAAGTGAGAACATTGCAGATCATGTAGATGATTTGCATCAGTAACAGGTTTCTCATGACCGTTTATCTTACTTTGCATCATCAGGGCAAATGTTTAAAGACACTTAAGGGTCACAGCAACTATGTGTTCTGCTGCAATTTTAACCCTCAGTCCAATCTCATCGTATCTGGATCGGTAAGCCCACTGGTTAAATTTAGCTGGAAAATAAATAGTTTACCCAAAGATAGTTTGGATTGTAATGATTATCTCCATTTCAGTTTGACGAGAGTGTGCGGATTTGGGACGTTAAAACAGGAAAATGTCTGAAGACCCTGCCAGCCCACTCGGACCCCGTTTCTGCCGTGAGTGTCTTCCTGACCTCCCACCTTTTGCTTTAGCCAATCACATTACCATATTCAGAACAGTGTTTAAATATTCATAATATTGTTATGTTGTAGGTTCATTTCAATAGAGACGGTTCATTGATTGTGTCCAGCAGTTATGATGGACTCTGGTGAGTACAGATAGCTGTAAGGTTATTGTTTGTTAATTTAATAAAGATGCCACAAATACTTCAGTAATGCTCTTGTCTGAATTCTCAACAGTCGTATCTGGGATACAGCATCAGGCCAGTGCCTTAAAACGCTCATCGGTAAGTGTAGTTAGCATTAATTCTAGCATAAACATACGCAGTTACTGCCTCTGAAATATTAGACATTCAGATCTTCATTAGCAAACTCAGGCATGACTGCCAGCCAATCAGAGACTGTAAAGAGATTTTCAGTGATGACATTAACTAATAGTAACTGTGCTTGTGTTCCTCAGATGATGATAACCCTCCTGTGTCATTTGTTAAGTTCTCCCCCAACGGCAAATACATCCTGGCTGCCACTCTGGACAAGTAAGTCAGGAGTCCTGCTTTTGAGTCCTCTGTGCTACAGAAAAATCATCCTAAATTATATTATTCAATGTTTTTTTAAAACAAACTTCTGTTTTGTTTTAGCACTTTGAAGCTTTGGGACTACAGCAAAGGAAAGGTTAGTTATTTCTGTTTAAACTCGTTTCATTCATTGACATTAATATCTTAATTTAAATTAACACTCCTCGCTCTTGTTTAGTGCTTGAAAACGTACACCGGTCACAAAAACGAGAAGTACTGCATATTTGCCAATTTCTCCGTCACTGGTGGGAAGGTATGTAGACCTCATACTGTACTAACTGTAACCAATAATGCAGCTTGGTCTTGATGTTAATATTTGATTTTTGTGTTTCTCAGTGGATTGTTTCTGGCTCAGAGGACAACATGGTTTATATCTGGAACCTTCAGACCAAGGAGATCGTACAGAAGCTACAGGGCCACACAGGTATAAGCTTGACTTAAGCTCCATCTAGGTTTTTAAGTTATGATTTGTGAAAGCAAATCTAATGCTACGAAAATAACGTTGTCTGTTTGTGTCTAGATGTTGTGATCTCGACCGCCTGCCACCCCACAGAAAACATCATCGCATCAGCAGCACTAGAAAATGACAAAACCATCAAACTTTGGAAGAGCGATTGTTAAGCCTCAAACTTTATTAAACTTACTTTATTATTTTGTTATTTTTTTATTTTGTATTGTTCATTTTGTGTGGGGGGGAAACTTGTATTTTGTTTAAAAAGTCATGCTGGGCCAATCACATTGAGGCTTGGCAAGAGGGACAACTAGACGCCCTCCAACCAGAGACACCCTCATTAACACACCATCCTTCTCAGCCCATGCACTAAATCAGTCTCTCACTTTCTCTCTGCCTTACTGCAAACTCTCCTTTATTTCAAACCAGCAGTTCCTTCTCTCACATCCAGAAAACATTTACAACAGTTGTTTCTGTCTGTAAGTCTAGGCAGCTTTGTTTTAAACTCCACTGACCTGTTACGAACATTGTGATTTGTGCACGCCCTGAAGCCAACAGGAAGCCCTGGACACATTCTAAGTGGCCATTTTTAAATATTTTCAGCTTAACATCTCCTATTTTCCTGCCTGCGTTGGCGTCATTCTTAAGCAAACGTCTCCTGCTCAGATTGGATGTCACACATGCTAGCAGTTTTTAACAGTTAATCAACAGTGACAGATGCTTACCTTGTTGAATCCAACCTCCATGTATGAAATGCTTTATCTGGCAGAGGGACGTGTTTCAAACGGCGCCGCTTCACTCAATGTCACACTTATTTCTGTACAGCACAAAACATGCGATTGTTCAAGCAGCAATTAAAGTGATTTGTTGTGTTATAGTTGCAAACTAAGTGTTAAATGTTATGGTTTTCTTTGGCCTCTCGGCAATGCTAACAATAAAACTTCTTTTGTTATAGAGTGTTATTGCAGTCAAAAACATTGAGAAATGCCAAAAGTAGATTAGAAAGCCTTCGTTTGATTTCTACAGCTCTGGTTCCGTAAACATAACTGATATTACCCAAGATCCTCTGCACATAAGTTTTGGTGCATAAGAAAAATAAAACCTGGGACTGAGAAGCGTGTTTGGTCAAAATCTACAGCTACAAATTCTGAGTATTATTATTAAAAGGAAAGCTTGCTGTTATACAGACCTTTCACACTGTCATTTCACAAACTGAATATTTATTCTGAGCTACAATACTGAAACTTACCCTCTTGTATAGGAATTATGTTAATCAGTTTCAATTACACAAGGTATGCAATCTTTGATGTTTAGTAGGAGGAACGTCGCTATAAATACGCCACAACCTAAATATAACGTTTTGAGACCAAATCCAGAGTTTTGGCTGTTCTAGAGCCTTGAGATGTTCTGTAACACTTTGTACATACAGCTTTTCTGTTCTCTGATGTTTCTCTGTTCTGTGATGGTCTTACCGTGTCTGAAGTAGCTGATAGTACAGCGTGTTTTATTTACCTGCTTGAAGTGAATGAGGGTTGGACAGGGTTCGAACCTCTGGACTCTTTCAGTGCACCGCAGTGATCAGGGCTGCATGAGGAATTGTATCTGTATTGCATTTAGTCACTTTGAACTTGACCTGTGACTCAATAAAGATCTTTTTTTTTTACCTGTATCAGTCCATTGTGGTCATTAAAACTACGGCACAAAAATACTTTGAATGCACTTACGTTACCTAAGTATCAGATAAATGCAGCTAATATTAAACTAGTTATTTAACCACTGTAGTTTATAACCACTGCATGCAAAATAATAAGCAAAAAGTTTAGATGTCTATCAATCAAATAAAAATAATAGAAATAAAATGCTGTAACAGGTAAAATCTTCCAGTTTCTTTCATAACACTGGATTATTCTTCAAGTTTATACTACATGGTTCTGTAGTAAAACAACAGAGGCGAAAACATCTGTCTGAAAACTATAAACATTTAAAATTTTAACAGCACCTGACAAATGATCGTACACATCGGTTGAAAAACGTGAAAACTTATATAAACGTATATTTTTGACTTTTTATTTTTTAATTTGCATGAAAGACAAAACATCAAAGAACAACCCACAAAGAACAGATGACTTTTCATTTCATTAAAAATAGACAAAATATGATGAGAGGACGATCGCATCTCTTTGAGACGGCAAAAGAAAAAAAAATAAGGCAAGTTGAGGTGAAGACATCAGACTCTCCACTTTAAAATGCTCCCGTTTGTATTTCCCCCAAATCAACATTTACACAAAGTTTACAACAGCCCACAGAAAGAGGAGGAATATAAGCCAGGGATAAAATTACATTTGTACAAAAATAGATTTTCCTATAATTTTCCTTTTCGTATGTTTTGTTTTTGTGAGGAAAGTTGTAATTGTGTCAGGGTTAATGTTTACTACATATTACAGGAACTGGCTAAGCAACAGGTTTCTTTATCTTTTCGTTTGTTTTGCATCTTATGTTTGTTTTCAACTCTTGCAAACAAAAAAGGATTATTTTTATCAGGGAGCTGGTGAATGATCTTTTCTAAGGGCTTGGAACTGCTGGTATTGTCTAAAATTTCATTATTTGTCATTTAAAGCCGAATACAAAAGTTTCAGCAAATCAAAAAACAACTCGAACGACATTTTCTATCTGAGAATAAAACAGTGCATTCAGGCCTGATTTTAGTCAATTTAAGCAAAATGTTTATATTGTCTGGAAACATTTATAAGAACGGATTTATATACTTTCCTATTTAGAAATTTACACACATTTACATATAGACAAAATATAGCTTTATGTTATAAAGCATTTGTGTATGTATGAATTCTATCTGGGTGTCATTTTTGCATTCGTTCAGAAATCTCCTGTACATTTGTTCCCTACAGGAAAATGTTTCTTCATTATTCTTAAAATCTGAAGAAGCCAATTTAATTTATCTGTGGGAATTAAAACGAGAGTATTGAGGTAAAATGACCAACAATAAGTTTTTATAAGGATTTAACATGTAGCACATTTGTGTTGATTCTTGCATCTGGCTAAACCACCTTGACTGATCCAGGTCGTGCTATTGCTGAAGAGACTGCGCTCAATCTAAACATACATGAGCAATATCACGTAAAAGTGCCTTTTTCTCCGATTAAATACTTGTACAAAATTCAAGTAATGTTGCAGTGCTGCGTCTCCACCAACAGGGGGCGGTATCAGCTCTCCCATTGCCTCAGTATTCCCAACTTGCAGCTCCTCTCCATCTCTGCGCACGGATGCTAGTCTAATATCTCTCTACAAACTGCTGTCTGCTATTAAGACCGGACTCCCAAACCCTGATCCGTTCAGAACCAAGACCGGTTGTCCAGTTTGTAAGAAATCAGTCTTACTGTGGACAGTCTTTGGGAAACAAAATGCTAGATGCATAGATTAGCAGCAGTTTACTGAAGAAATGGCAAATCACAGACCCCAGAAACCTATTTTACAAAAGTCAACTCGATTTACAAAAGAAAAAAACATTACTAAGGATTTACTCGCCGGTCGGAATTACACAGACCTGTTTCACCAGCCGAAAGTAAAACTGTCACTAAACTATCGTTCTCTTAACAGCGATGGGGTTGGAAACATGAGGATAAGTGCTTAGAAATGAAAAACATAGTAATAACACACAAAAGCTTGACTGCATGAGACGGCTCGTGGATCAGGGACACAAAGGACTCAATATATATCATAGTAAAAGTGAGTTAAAGAGGTAACTGCATGTTTTGCAAAAATCATTGAAAAATACAGGATACCAATACTGCGCTGGTTCTAATAAACTGTACACGCGTTTACTTTACAAAACAGCTTGAGGTGAACTGGTATACAGACGAGACAGTGGGACGTGTGGCCGACATACAAGTGGTTGGATGTCCACCTATGAACTTCTTTGACGTTAAAGAATCTCTTTATTTGATTTTTTAAGCTTATGTTTAGAGTATAATGAAAGTTCACGATCATAATACAACTTAATCTGTATTAGCAAACCATGTGACAGGACGGTGTGGGCCCCTCGGGTCAGACTCAATGGGCGTAGGCATCTACTAACACCAGCGCCGGACCTGAGTGGTTATTGCGTGAACTGGACTCTGAGTAGGGAGTAGAAAGAACCCAATCCGTGATCCGTTCCATGACTCTGTGATATCCTGATAGTTTTCGTTCAGAGCGACTTTACATCATTTTAATTACATATTCTATCAAGAACAAGTGTTGCTTGAAAAAAAGACAATTGTAGCAGGATTAAATGACTTTCAGGGACCTGTAGCTCCCACCATAGATCAAGAACACAATGTCTGTGTTAAAGCTCAAATCTTTAACTATTAAGCTACCAGTCTCACCACATACCCCTCAGAATCTCCCATAAGCCTTTGCGTCCAGTAACGCAGAAGTTGGCCCTAACCGACGCTCAACAACACTGAATACCTGACTTTTTAACTCCACCCACCCATCAGTCATACCAGGCTATATACAGTCTGCGATTTATCCCACCCATTATATCATTATAACATGCACAGTCCTGCTTTTGCCCCGCGGACGGCATTCCTGCAAATTCTGCCCAATAAAGCGTTCTCACATCTCAGTCTAAGCTAATCTGCTCTCATCATCTTTTACACAACATATACTCACTGAAGAATATTTGATACACCCGTGTCCACTGTCATCTGTGGGCTTAAAGTCCACCGTCATCTTTTTTGTGTGTGTTACATATTTATATTTTTATACAAGGTACAAAACAGACCCAACGATGCCATGACCGTATTTGAAACGCTGAGTTAAGAGGAGGCTCTGAAAAGTCAAACCAGTCGTCTCTTCACTGACTGGCAAATGGTGTCATGTGATCAGTTTTAGGGCATGGCGGGGTGGGCGGAGCCTCGTCACCAGCCCTCCCCACGCGGCGAGAAGAGGGCGTGGTCATTATGTCATTTGGTGGGGAGCCTCTAGCATCTCCATGAGGAAGGTGTCGATCGGCGTGTCCCCTATCAGTTTAAAGAAAAACAAGTGCTCTAGGCACTTTAGTCCAATGGAGCGCAGGGCTGGCAGCCTCAGCAGGAGCTTAGCAAACCTGCACACACAGACAAACACTTATTAGTATGCACTGAAGTCCAGAGAGAGAGAGAGAGACAGAGAGAGAGAGGTATAGATAGGCCAGAATCTATAATTATTCTAGACAGAGGACTGATATCACTTTTATCTGCAGTTGATATGACTGACAGCTAAGACAGCCTGACAGCCTTTGAAGTCTGGGATGAAACTTTCTGAAGAAGCAACTTTTCTACACAGTGTTTTTTTATATAGGAAACAGATTATATACAGTACTGGTCAAAACATTGGAAATCCTCGTTCTTTATTCATGTTTTCACATTTTAAAATTCAAACTTATTAAAACTGTGAAGTTTTTTAAGATGATAAGTAAATGAAATGTTGCCAAATTAAAAGTAAGTGGAAATATGCGACACTTTACAGAATATATCATAAAGATCTAGTTTAAACTAAGTCCAAAAATTAGCATAAAACAATAATATTGATCTAATTTATATAATAGATTATATGGTACCAAATACAATTCATTAGTGTTTTCTGAACTCATCCCCTCATCTATTGAAAGACGGGAACGTGTTTTTGTACCTTCCGGGTTGTTCTGGATATTTCTGTTTGCAATAAGCTTCCAGGGAGGCATAAACCTTCTCTCTCAGTGCCTCCACCTCACCAGGGTTCGACAGACCTTTGGAGTCTGAAATAAAAGCACAATAAAGATGAGTTTTGAGTAGAAACTGTACCATCTTCCCCAGCGCCGCCTCAGAGTAACAGTCAGTTCCTGTCCAGCCTCTACGTGGAGCGAGAACCATTATTCCGCAGAACACAACGGTTCACCAATATATGGCAGAAAGTTGAGAACATTGTTCCAGCTTCATTCTTGAAGCAGTCAGGGCAGAAGTGTGAAGGATTGTTTTTGTTTTTCATGTTTCTCTGAATTCAGTCTGGAAGAGACTTCTGAGAATCTCTAAATGAATCTCTTCTTTATAAAGCATTTGCAAAAGAGAAAAGGTCTTTTCTCAAAGAACCATGCGCTGTCTCATGAGATGAGTCTCATTAACGGATCCACTTCCTGTCAGCGATGGTGGGCAAGACTTACTCAACCCAGTGTTATTATAATTTTGAGGATAAGATAATAATGTCCCTCGTGCAGATAAATAGAAAAACTGAATTCAGAACATCAGACTGGACTCAAACTTACATTCCCCACATGAGCACCACAGCTTATTAAGTCAGGAGCATGTGCTACACTACGGCTCCAGCTGCAGAGTGCTTTAAAAACATCTCAAATATGACACTGCCTGCTTGCGTGAGCTGAGACGGTACCTGGGTTGAAGAGGACGATGGCTCGAAGGCACCCGAGCTCCGTTTTATCCATCTGCATGTCCCTCATTTTTGACACCAGTTCTGTCAGAACCCTGAACACAAGAGGAACCAAACTGGTGAAGATCAGAATCACACTTCAAAAACATCTTTATCTTTCTTCATATATTAAAGGCATAGTTCACCACGACTCAAAATCCTTCCGTCATTTAATCACTCCAAACCTGTATGATTTTTTTTGAGGGGCTTCTGAGGGACACAAAAAAATAAAAGAAAAAGTCATACAGGTTTTAAAGGACAAATAGGTGAATAAATGATGGAATTGTTTACAGTTTAGGTGAAATATCCCTCTAACACTCCAGCAGCTGTGGAAAAAAAGACAGATGAGGTAAACATTACTTCCATTACTGCTGTGACAGGCAGCGACCCGCAAATATTAATATAGCACTAATAAACACCCAGAGTGACATCACTTCCTGTTTCCACTGATCGTCTGCTGTAATGTTCTGGGCCTCTGTGTGACCGGGTGACAGTCGGGTTCCCACTATTAACACAGTCTAATTCAATTGACCTGAGGAGCGATGGATCCAGCAGGCGGGGGGAGTTTGAGCCCAGCGCTTAAGTCGTCCAGCCACTTCATTTGCGCCACGGCTGTCGCTTACGGGAGATCTGATGAAGAGACATTATCAGCACGCAAGCTGCATTAATGCAGTGATGTAATCCATTCTTTCAGAAGAGACGGGCATGTTTTAAACGCTGAAGTCGCCTCTGGGCGGTACAGCAGACAGATGCCCCGATTTCAAACTTGAAGACATCTGTTTAATGTTCTGTCACTTTATTAAAAGTCAGTCGTGCTTCTGTTTGCATGGAACACATTAGCATTCATTCTTGTCTTTTGTGACAATGTATGCTTTTCATTTACAAACAGATATATTGTTCAAAGCCTACATGTATTTTTATGAATGCATTTTTATTCATGTATCTTACACTTTTTATTTTTATATGTAATTATTATTATTGCTATTTTTATAATAATTTATGCAGAAAACTTTTGCCAAGCAGAACTGCTGTCACTGTTGTTCCACAATGATTAGATTAAATGATATCACACATAAATATGAAGACAGGAAGCGCCTGCGGTTGTTGTTTTAGGTTGTTGGTTTTGCGCAGGCGATGCAGTTTTAGGCTCTGAGCGGCACCGGGCGTGTTCTCCGTATTTTTCTGATTTCATCATGAATGACACACAGATGGATTTCCTTTAACGTTTCGGAGCGCTGGAGCGTCTCTGTGTGACCTCTGCTGCAGCATGGCTGCATTTTTAATGAATATGGATGTAAATCGATGAAGCTCTTGCTCCTCCTGTCCTTCTGCTCAGAGTTCTGCTGCTGGAAATGTCAAGGTTTCTGCTTGTCACGGTCATTTAGAGTTTGAGCATCTGTGTCACAGCCGCAGCATCGCGGCTTTAAACCGCAAAAATACTAACATAAATATCTTATATCAGCTATAAACGTACAACATACACAAATTCACTCCAACACTTAAATAGCTTCATACAGACATACACATATATACATGTATATATTTTCTATATACATCAACAGCTGTCCAACAAACAATTTCATGAGATACTTATGAAAAATTTATACTAACTATAAACATTTCTGTAAAATGTGCATTGAACTAAGAGAGATTTAAATAAGTACATTGAAAAACAACCCCTAACTTTCTGTTAGAGAAGGCACCATATTTAATTTAATTTGATGCAACTTAAAACAAAACTGTGAATGATGAATGTACAATACATTCATCTCTTTGACTTGCACAGTCTTGTTTTGGTTTGTCATCTGTTCTGTAAAACCTCTGACCTGTCAAATATGGCTCCCACACCGGCGCTGTGGGCGCTGTTTCGATGAACGTGTAGCCCGGTGGCCAGCAGTATCCCATCCTTCACGGCTATAGAGCGATGAGAGAATGACGCAATGAGCAGCTCATTCCATCCTGAGAGAGAAATAAAATAATGATTCAACATTATACACCGTAAGAAAGTATCTGAGTGACAGGGCTCCTTTAAAACCAGTCTGCCTAGCAACTACACCCCCCCACAACCCCATTTCCCCAGAGTTGAGTTTGGGAAAGGCTGAGATGCTTTCATCTATGAGACAGCAGAACTAAAGGAGTTATTTATAGAAAACCTGAGAGCTCTGAGACAGAAGAACCTCGCATGCTCCTCAGCTGCTTCTCAGAAGACCAGCATTACTCACAAACACACCAGACCATCAATGAAATAAATGCACAAAGTGGTTTGTTTGTTGAGCGGTGGTCTACAGAACATCTAGACATCTTGCTCGGATGTCAGCTTTCGTCAACGTTTTACAGAACAAAATGATCCCTAATTCTGAACGTTTCAACGCACAGTGAGCCGTCGTTCAAGACTGTTTTTTATAACTATAAAGCTTAGGAGGCCCACTGTGTTTTGTACAATAAAAATAAAACAATTTTAACAAATGTTCTGTGAAAAGTTTTAGTGGCGGTAACCTGTAGCTGTGACTGAATTGTGGGTCGTTGCCAGGAAGTTGCTGTACAGTTGCTAACGTGTTTTGAATTGATAAAAGCATGTCGCCATGAAGTTACGGGCGGTTGCCAGGAAGTTGCTATGCAGTTGCCGAGGTGTTCTGAATGAATGCTAGCATGTTGCTCTGCAGTTGCTAAGGTGTTCTGAATGGTTGCTACCTGACCCAAAGCTGGTGTTTCATCAGTAGAGTGAGCTGAGCAAGTGTGTGTGTGTTTGTGTGTGTTTGTGTGTGTGTGTGTGTGTGTGTGTGTGTGTGTGTTTGTGTGTGTGTGTGTGTGTGTGTAAAATCACCTGCTCTCAGAAGAATGACCTGGTCATCAAGAGGCAGATCAGAGAAGTGAGGGATCCGTTTGGCCCATTCCACCAGCGTGAAGAGCTGCTTGTCTGCCGCCTGACAGATGTTTGTGACGGGATCATTGGGCTGGTGGAGGAAGCAGAACACAAGAGCTTTGAATCAAACCATTCGCTGAGGAAACAGTTGCTATAGATCATCAATGAAGCTTCAAACAGTCCATCATGTGCTGATGTTCCTTCACAATTATGTTTGTCACGTCCAACATACGAGCCGTTTGCAGGTCCTGGTTTTAAGGTGTCTATATTCTCAGCTGGCTAACGCTAATAATGTTCTTGCAGTAATGTTAGAAACACTTTTTCAACATTACATAACATATGAAAAATGTTATTCTTAAGTGGTTAGTGTCAACAAAACTGAACTGTTAAAAGTTCCTGTAGGGAACATTAGGGAAACGTTTTTACAACACAAAAATGTTAGCTGGGATACTGGGATGTTTCTGACAGCGTTACTCTCTGTTAAAGAAATAAAAACAATGTACTCCTCGTAACATCACAGCGGGGTCCCACACACACACACACACACGCACACACACACACACTATCCAATGACTAATCAGCTTGAGTGAGAGTGAACAGGAAGGCAAAACAAACAGTGCTTTTGCCCCGGCCTGCGCAGGAAATACCTGCAGAGACCTGGTGCTAAAAAATGACCCTCTCTGAGAAGCGCTTCCTGCAGGAAGCTCCCTGGAAAAGAACTTCACTTCCACGTTGGCCTACTTCCAGGTAAAAAAAACAATCAACATTTTAAACCTCTTTATTAAAAGGACTCAGAAGATGATACACAGTTTACAGTAAATGTGCTACAAAAGTCTCACAGCAGAGAATTACGGTCAAAACACGCGCGAGGGAGTTAGCGTACGACAAGTTATTTCAAATGCCTCCCGTAGCTCTGAGTCTATTAGCACGTTTCAGTGTGTAACGCCAGCCGAAGAGAGAGAGGACAAATGAGAGATATAAAAAATGACCTAAATGATTCTCGCATCATGTTGCGTGAAGCCAGAAGAAGGAGAGATACGGCACTTTGTTTCAGGAGATGAAAGAGCAATCCGACAGACTGCAGGAAAAGAGGCAATGAGCGCATGAGAGCGGAAAACAGCGGGGGCCGCTTTCTGAAAGGACGAGAACAAATACAAATTGAGGGCCGTTTCTCAACTGAAGTGTCAAGGAAAGCGTTAGAAAACATCAACAGGACACTGTAGTGGGCAAGAGGACAAACAGTGTTTATAAAACTAAACAGAGAGGAAAAATCATATTTGTGTTCATCACAATTGTCTTTGTATTTTGGAGGCCATTTCTGGCCTCAGTCTTGGCAAGTTTATGTACAGCGTTACAGGAAGTTTATTAACAGGTCTGACACAATGACATAATTATGAGTCAGGAGCTTTGAAAGGGTCAGTATTTAATCATTTGACAGACAGACAGACAGACAGACACACACACACACACAGTCTGAGAAGCACAAAAATAGAGTATCCAGAGATAATAAGCATTAACCATTAGTTAACTGTTAACCCAACACAAAACCACAACTAAACTGCTGACAGCTGTTTACACACAGATGCAGTTTATAAATATTTCTGGGACACACTGGAGATCCTCTCAGCGCAGGTTCCTTAACAAACATGTCAACAAACAGATCATTAATTCACAAAACAAGGATATAAAGAAAGTGAAGAGAACAAACTCCCACAGATCTTGTTAAACACTCATGAATGATGCATCATCTGAGCCGCAGTGACAATGACCTCATTTATTCTCCAGTACAAAATACATCACTGAATTAAGGTGTAAAATCAATGATGTCACGGACAGAAACTCTAAATATATTCGTTATAGTCAGACGTGCAGTTGTGCACATTTCTGCATGATCGTGACAAAGTGATTCGTGACAATATGCATCAATGTTTTCTGATGATTCACAACTTATATAATATTGAATAATATTGTCATGTATTAAAAACTGTTACCATGGCAACCTACAAATGACCAAAAGCAGCCCGCTGGTGAAAAACAACTATACCTTCATCACAAACTTTATCACAATGCACAAACGTCAACAACACAAGCAGTGCAGATAAATGGTTACTTGAGGAGGTAAAAATGATATCTCTCTTGGCCCGCAAGTGATGAGGACTTTTCAGACTCAAATAAGACGTTTGGATAATGTTCTCCTCACAACCATCACACAACAAGGGCTGTTTTTGTTCCTGCTGAATGAAAAGCGTTCAGCTTGCATTATTCACCGCAGATTCTGGTCCTGGGCTCTCACTGAAACTTGCACGCTTGCATACAGCACTATAAAATTTTTATCACTCGAGGAGGAGAGATGAGAGACGTTTCAATTTTTCATGCTCTCCTTAAACTATATTATTGTTGCAGTCTGCAGCAAGGCAAGGTACCAAGACGGCTGCAAGAAATGCACGGTTCAAAAACACTTCCTGTGTGTCAGAGTTGTGATGCCCAAAACTGCACCTTATTGGCTAATTAGCTCAATGATCTTTTTTTAAAAAAACTGTAAAATTGGATCATTCAGGATAATTGTTTTGTAAAAAAAACAAGCATGAAAACAGCTAGTCAAGCGGACGACTGTTTTCACCCACCCTAATTAAAACAGACAATGACACAACATTAAAACAACACAGAACAGACGTTTCAATTAAGTGACACCCATGATGTCATCAGAATTAGACGAATGAGAATCTGATAAGAGTGACAAACTGCTATTGGCCGGCACAGAATGACAGATACACGGACAGACAGAAAGCCAACAGAGAGAAAACACAAGAAGCAGGAAAAAGAGCGCCAGAAATCTGAGAGATAATGAAAGAAAAGCAAAGAGAAGCGTAGAGAAAAGACAAATGAGCAGCTCTCCTCCTTCACAGGCGGCTCTTCTGCTCAGACTGGAGGCATGTTACTAACGCCTGTTTAATTCCTGTTCTGGGTCACCATAGAGACCCTGAGATAAACACACTTTATTCAGCTTGGCCAATCCCCAGCCATTAAGCACCAGTGGCGGTCCATTCATGCGCCGCGCACCCGGGCCGATGTCCTGTGATTAATTAGTGCTCGGGGGGCAGGAGGGGAGCTGCGGGCACAGTGGGAGGGGAGGCGGACGGATCTGGCCGGCAAACAACAGCGGGAGGGCGATGCTTCTGATAGCCGGCCAGCAGAAAAACCCATTCCAGTAAAACGTCTCCCACTGTCCAGCTCTGGACTGCATCATTATTTTCTTTCATATAATTTATTAAACTGTCAGGCTGTAATATTAAGATTATTAAATGCCGTCCATGAAAAAAAAAACTGAAGAGTTTTCCTGTGCAAAAACACGACGTCACTGTCTTGCCTGCGAGATGTAGCAAAGGTTAAATCTAATAACACTTAATAACTCTGTGATCCTAATGAGCTCTGTTTATATGATTCAAATGTGATCTGGAAATCATGACCGGCCTCAGAAAAATGGTGATAATCACATGTGCTCATCACAGAGTTATTATTGTGCATTAAAAGTAGGGCAAAAACAGCTGACCTAAAACATTACCACAAACTATATATATATAATAATAAATGCAAATAAACAAAGAATGATAGAAGATTTAAACTATACATTTACCAAAATGTAAATAAATCAATATGAAATTAAAAAGCTGGTTTTCTGGTCTCAAGACTGGACTGAGATCAGTCAAACAAAAACCTCCAAAACCAGCCCATACTAGTTTAAGCCATTTTTTCATTAGCAAGATTGTTTATATAATTAAAAATTAAACAACAACCATCAGCACCAAATGTGAACGTAATATGAATAGTTACATTTAGCAATAATGTTAAAATGAAACTACACAACACAATAATCCTATAAAACACACCCACACACAGACACAAACACACACACACACAGACACACACACAGACACACACACACACACAGATACACACAGATACACACACACAGACACAGTCACACACAGTGAATCAGAGACTGACTGAGTGCTTTCTAGTGTCAGGCCTGGCAGCTAGTCCCCCCAGACGGCCCGTGTGTTTTCCCTCTTCCCTCTACCTTTCCCCAAACGTCTCTCCCCTGTTCCCACACATCTTCATTTTCCTGAAATAACTCCCCATTTACTCACATAACAGCCCCCTTCACTTCCAGAACATTCTCGCTCCGGTACAGAGTAGTCCCATAAGACGCACTCAACCACCCAGACTCTCTCTCTCATTTACTATTCCCCGTTCAGCCGCTCTTCTCGTATCTCCACTCCACCACCCCAATTCAATTTCTGCACTACAAATGCTACAAGTATTTTTTTAGGAGAGAGATAAAGGGAGAAAACTGTCCTCGGAGGCTGGCGGCGGGCTGAGAGCTCCCGGAGACGTCAAAGTACTTCATTACTCAAACAACGCTTGGAAGTGAGGAGCGATGATCACTTTAACGGTGTGGATTTGTCACGGTGACTTCAGGACGGAGAGGAAACCTGAGAAACATCACAGCGCGGGTAAAGCTATGCTACAGCTAATGCCTGCTCTGCTTTCCTAGTGAATTTCCAACACAAACCCCATTAAAGTCACAGCAGCACAGTTGAAACATCTTACAGGGACAATTTGCCCAAAAATGAAAATGTTCCCATTATTTACTCACCCTCATGTCATTCCAAACTTATATTACTTTTTTAATTCTGTCGAACATAGGAGATATTTAAAGATTTTTAAAGGTTTTGTTTGGTTAGCAACATACCTTAAAATATCTTATTTTAACCAGTAAACAAGTCACACACGGTTGGAATGATATAAAGGAAGTAAATGATGAACGAAGTTTCATTTTTGGGTGAAATATTCCTTTTGTAGTTTTAAAGGTTTAATACACAAACAGGAAGTGCTGCCACTTACTGAGTTTGAGGGCATGGCCAAGTTGGTTTCGATGTAAGTCTCTGTTTTGGGCTCCACGGCCAGTTCCGCCTCCAGAACCTTCTCCACAGGCATGTCCTCGTTGGCACTGCTGGTTGACTCCACCTCGTTCTCATTGCGGTCCTTTGCTCTCTGGCGCTCCTCCTGGACGGCTGTATGTAACAATACTAGTTTCGGTCACTACAGCTGTTAGCCAATCACAGAGCACAAACTCAAATCAACCTGCCGCCCCTCCCAAACTACATTAAACTACAACTAACTTTAGACTAAAGCTGCAGTCTGTGACTTTTGCCTCTCTGTCGCCATGTCTGTTTGAAACATCAACATTTTGTACTTTTCTCTCTGTATGTTAAACGCAAAAAACAATCTGACATTTTCAAGGCTTACCCTTGCTAATTCAGACAAGGCAAGAAGATAATTTTAAACACCGATCTGTCATATAATTAAATTATTAAGTTTGAAGTACACTTTATATTTTTACCTTAATAAGTCACAGTTTGCAGCTTTTAATCCAAACAGAAAAGATATTCTTTCTACTGAATGAAAGAAATAAATCTCTGAAGATGATCATTTCTAAAATCAAGGATTATAACAATTACAAACTTAGTTTTTTGGATACTGTGATTTTATAAAGACTTTTATGAAGCTGATATTATAAAAACATGCGATAATTAAAGAGACCGTAATGCCGGCTGCGTTTCCAACATTGTTGCATGACAAAAACTAGACATTTTGAAAACAGTGTTTTAAACAAGATCAGACATTTGATCAGCTCAGAACAGGAAGTGGTTCTGAGCAGTCACTCATTCTTACTGCGGCCAAGCCAGTATTAACCACACTGCAGTCCCCTGTGGTTACAGTGTGTGTGTGTGTGTGTGTGTGTGTCCAAACACTCCAGATTCAATCCCTGTTCACACTGCATTCACACACTCCAACACACACTTTCTTCTTCACCAAACCCCCGACTCTTTCCTCAATGGTAAATAACAGCGGTGAGGTGTCGGTGGGGCTTTACGGAAAGTGCTGTCTGAGTCTGGAGGTCAGCCCAAGGGTAAAATACTTCTCCTGGAGTCAGAGAGAGGTGAGAGAGGCTGAAATCACGTTAGCTTTATTTTCCCCGGAGAGGAGACGAGCATAAATTCATTTAATCCTGTTTTTCTGCAGATTCGCTCGGCTGTTTTTGGGGGCGAGCGTGGCCCCTCTCTCTCCCACGCCTCGGGGTACAGCCAGAGCTCTTATGGGATACAGAAGCAGGGAAAAGCAAGCGATGATCATGTCCTTAAAAGAAGCAATTCAGACTTGTGATATTTGTGATAATTTGTGATATATATAACAGAAGGCGAGGGGTCAAGCTAAGGTTACAGAGAACGGGTGTGACGTCATGCACTTAAGACTCGTACGGCTCTCTGTCTGCCCTGATAATCTCTCTCTCATGTGGTGAAAGAACTGACGGGGACTGCATGTCTGCTACACAATACATACCATAATATATCATTAATATTCATGAGCTCGTCTGATTACAGACTGTTTGATTGGCTGCTGAGACACACTGACCTGAAGGCAGTTTAGTGCTGCTGTAATCATCATTATAAATGAAGAAACTTTAGGACATCAATTATTTCATGAATGATGTTAACAGCTATATATACAAAGCTAGTTATAAACAACACAACCTAACACTAACCAACACTCTACACTTCCCTAACAATAAATTCACACACAAACCAACATTTTATCTTTTGTTCAACTGCAGTCACACATAACAGGTATGAGAGCCTGAGTTCATTTTGGACCTGTGTGTGTGTGTGTGTGACAGAAATGTTTTGTAGCTTTTGAAGAACTTCAACCAACACACAAAACAGCCACCAGCACAAATCCTTAACACAAACACGTGTGTTGTGTGCGCAGGTGTACACACACACTCAGAGATGAGTTCACTGGTTCAAACTGATCTCCACAGACCAAAATACACACACACAAATACACACAAATATACACGTCTCTGACTGAGGGCAAAAACTGCGTCTCTGATCAATATTTCACCAGTTGTGTGATGATCTGTCCTACAGGCCTTAAGTAGCTTGTTTTATAATTTGTTTTCTACACAACATGTGTTGAAGTGTTAATGTCCCGCTCGCCCACCTCCACCTCTCTCTCTCTCCATCTCTCTGCCTCAGGTGTAGTTTTAAGAAACATCTTTTAAACTGAATGACAAAAATGTCAAACACAACCAAACATTGACAGTCTGAATGCACTGATCTGAACTGTGGAGTACAGCTGGGTGTTTATGATAAGCGTGCGGCTGAACTCACTGACTGATTATCTAATGACTCACTGTAGTGATACGGACACAGTCTCTCCAGGAGTCACAGACTGTATTTAACAGCGAGGGGACACTGAGTGCAGAAAACATCTCACACTGTGGCGGATGATTGGGGTCATTCGGTGCACAGAACTACTGCTTCCTTTAACCAAAGCACCATCATTGAATTAACTGAAGTACATGAATGTAAATTTAAATTTATTTATACAGCCTTTTTTACTTTGTTGCAAGAAAAGCCGGTTTACATGCTAATTCAAAAGCATTCACTCGCTAATGATGCAATGAAAGCGTGCAACATCTGTTCACTGGCCACTATAACTGCCTGAATTCTGCCTCTATAATAAATAATAATCATAAATAATAAACCAATAAAATGACTACTACTACAGTTTTTTATAAAGTTCAGCTTTGGCATTGGAATCGAGCGTAACGTTTATAAATATGCGCATGAATTATCTTTTAATTTAATTATGCAACATTTTACATGGCCACCGAGACGGTGAATACAAATCAAATGGGTGCAAACGTGTGATGTAGCGGAGGAACCCTCTGTCCTTAAATGTATGTGCTGTACCTTCTCTCTTCATTCCCATGGCCAGACACTTTTGGTAGCGGCAGTACTGGCAGCGGTTGCGCTGGCGTTTGTCTATCACGCAGTCCTTGTTGTCTCTGCAGGTGTAGGTCAGGTCCTTGCGTACGGTTCTCTTGAAGAAACCTTTGCATCCCTCACAGCTGTACACGCCGTAGTGTTTTCCTGCAGACGGTACGGGCCGATCACATTAAAAACAGAACCGTTAAACACCTTTTGTCTTGTGTGGAGCAGAAAAGAAGATATTTTAAAAAAATGTTTTAGTGGTTTTGTGTCCATACATTAAAAGCCAACGGTCACAAAACATAACCAACGTACTTCAGAATAAATATTTTATGATGTGTTCCTGTAGCTCAAACAGCGTTAGCGAAATTTAGCCAAATGAATAAAAGTAAATGTTATAATATAAAAACATAAAAATGGTTGTGTCCTGCTCAGAAGAAACTCATTTCATTTGAAAATGACATGAAGGCGAGTAAAAAGTGGAAAAACATTTATTTTGGGGTGAAAAATCCCTTTAAGCATTAAACTACACTGTTGCTCTGTGTTCTGGTACCTGAGGATCGGTCGCCACAGATGGCACAGATGTGTTTGGTGAGGGACAGAGGAGTTCCCGAGGGCTGAGCCGGCACCTTCATCACACCGTTTAGACCCAGAGGAGGCTTGATGTCTTCTGAGCTACTGACAGAGTTCATGGGCGAGTTCAGCTGCAAAACCAACAATACACAAACAACATGCATCATTCAAACACGTCAACATGCAGACTCGAGGCCTCGGCTGAAAGCAAGTATCAAGAGGCCCAGTTTACTGTCAATTACAGCAGAAGAGAGTCTGGCTCATAACAAACCGGGCTAACTTTGAGATTTCAGATTGATTTTGTGCTGTATTGTTTTTTGATTACTCTCTCCTCAGGTCTTTCTGCTGCTGTCTCTCACTGTAAGTACAAGCAATGGATGCTGAATATGTCCCCAGCCTCATGTTTTCATATCCAGCACCGGCAGCCCAAATGTTCTATGCCAAAATGGTGGCAATAAAATATTTAGCAGGGCAGTGAAATAAAGACAAGCGTGCGTTTCTTTCTCTCCTAGCTAAAATGTGTCTGGTGGACCCAGCCCAGAATTCACTCGCCCTGCTTGTGTATCTTGAACGAGGAGAGTGGTGATATAGTTCAATTCCCAAACGACCGAACGTTGATTTATTAATCAATGCCAGCGAAGGTTTTGTGGCTCCATCGATCATGTGGCATTTTCCTGCATTATTCCCAGGTGATGAAACAATCGTGCAACAACAACAAACGCTAATAACGGAAACATCTCATTTGTTACCCATCTGAAAAAAAAAAACACACACAATGTTTATAGTCAATTACAAACTTTAATTACATCCGTCACATGCCGTATGGGTTCTGAGCAAATGAGTGTTTCAGAAGAGCAAAAACTGTGGCAGAAAACAGACGACTCCAGGGAAATAAAACATCTTGCCAGTCAGAAAGTCAACGTAGATGCTAAATGAATAAATGTAAATGCATAAAGTGATTATATGAAAATGATAGCTGTGTTTCTACGGGTCTATAAACACTGAGGCATTCATTCAGCCTGAAGGAGACGCACAGCTTTGTTTAATGTTATGGGGCATCAGTCTCACCAAGTTCTAACAGATCCTGGCAGTAAAAGTATAATGCGAAACTTGATACTAAAAGGTTCTCACATGGAGTCACACGGCTTCTCCAAATGTAGCTCCAGAACACTATTTAAACTCTTGTGCGATGTGTTTTCTTGAGGCCAGAAACAGTCGAGTGTGGCCAGTGGTCACCTGACAGAGCCCTGCTCACATGCTAACGGTGGAACTAGCGAGTGGGATAAAAGCTCTATTTAGATGGAAAAAAGTTAGTGAGTTTGTTCTTCACATAGAGGCTGTGTGTTGGTGGGAGTGTGTGAGACCTGATGGAGACCCTACTGCAGAGCAGCCAGAAGACAGTGTTCACAGAAACCTGAAGCTGCACTAGATTCTCTGGGAAAACAGTGGCACACATATACATGCTGATTAAATGTTCAAATGCATAGCTTATATGTAAATGCAGCTCACTGCAGCCACTCTAACACACGCACACACACACTCCAACTCTGACACACACACACAAGCCAATTTTCATTTTAATAGTTTAAAAAATTCACTCTGGGTCTTTCACTGTGCTATTGAAATATCACATGTCATCATTGAAGAAATGTTACAATATAACATAACATCACAATCAGATGCCCCCCCACCACATACGTGACTGTCCCAACAAAGCGCTACATATATATCTGACATATGTCCTCTGACTAATATTAGCCTATGTTACACAGTGTGTATGTTATATATGTGCCACACATACCTGTTGTCTATTTGCACACTTGCATGCAACTGGAAATGAGAGCTGTTCTTTTACATGCATGTGATTCCATCAAGTCAACACTGTGTGTATGTCCTCACACGCCCCCTATACAAAACATATCACCACAACACGCCCTACTGAGACCACACTGTCCAAACAAACCTAAAACAAACAAAATCACTCTGAAACAAACGCATCCCAACAAACGAAACAACACAAGCAATTAAACAATAATATAATCTTTTAAAACTTAAAAAAAAATGATCTCAAATAATCTTTACACGTTTATCATGCAATATGATTAATTCAACAAATAAACTGTTAGCAAAAGCCTGTATTTACTGTGTTTGATTCATGATGTCACACATGTTTTTTGTCCTTGAGAAAC
This sequence comes from Yasuhikotakia modesta, assembly GCA_036877545.1. NCBI lineage: Eukaryota > Metazoa > Chordata > Actinopteri > Cypriniformes > Botiidae > Yasuhikotakia > Yasuhikotakia modesta. Next base: position 5,821 of record JBAJNP010000844.1, on the reverse strand, counting down.
TCTGAAGGAACTCAAGGCTGCAGGGACCCTAACTGCACGGCAGTTTTTAAAACGCAAGACGATAAATAAGTGCAGAAAAAAGGGGGCGTGGCTGAAAAATTGCACCTGTGATTTATCATTCTGAGGCCGTCAGTTTCCAACAAAACATTTTTGTTTCTGTCTCTGAGTTTCCAGAAAGCACCTTAAACACGCCGAGATTTACACGCCCACAAACAGCCTCTCACACGCGACACATGCAGCCACACGCAGAAGCAGCTGTTTCCTGGACAGACACGCTAAAACCAGCCGTTTGTCTTCATTTCATACCTTCTGTTCGTCTCTTTCGCTGGAACCGTGGAGTTCTTGATTTCCTCTATTCGATTCACAGACTGGACGATCTGAAGATCTCAGTACGGCTATTTTCAACATGCAACCCAATCTGTCCAAACTCTGTCTCCATAGTGTGTGTGTGCTATGAGGGGATTAAAAGGTCTCAGTTCTGTGACTGTAAATAGAATAATCCTCTCCCCCATACATGATCACACACACTTCTTTGAGGGGTAGGGTGTCAGACCAATGGCCCCCGTAAAAAGGCCACGATCAACTGTGTGTGTGTGTGTGTAAGCTGCTGAGATCATTCTTTAACAGCTGATATTTTTAAAACTGAATATTTCACTTAAAAATACAGCATTTTTTAATATTATAATATGTATTATCTCAGCTAAAATTGCACAGGCAACGTAACCACTGACCATAAACTTTCTAACAGAGAAACATCTGACATCATCTTATCCAGCTAAAACACTGATACACTGATGAACTCAAATACCAGTCAATCACATGTGAATCACACCCATAGCATTTCAATTCCAAAGACGTCACAAACCAACACTGAATCTTTCACTTTATTTTTCTCCTCTCCTGGTCAAAAAGTTTTGCCTCTGTGGACCTGCAAGTTCAGCCTGCAACTCAGTCCTGGTTTAAACTCTCCCATCTTCAGAGAAAACAACACTGTGTCCTGACAGGAACTGTGTGTGCGCTTTCGGTTTGAAAAGATTTAGGCTTTATGTTATTCTCTGACATTTTTAACGCAGCACAGGGACACATATACGTTTCTCGCAAATGGATACATTTTATGTGTTGCGATACAGGTAGATGAATTCTTGGCAGGGTGTATTCTGTGTACATCATTCTAAATAACTTCAGTTTTTTAGAAACGGAGACTAAGAATATAAATCTCGGACCTTAGAGGAGCTTAGCCGCTCCTGGAAGCTGAAAAAACATCTCTCAAAAGGACACTCTTCAAAGGGGAACTAAAATCCTCCAGTTTTAACCTTCGGAACATGCTCACCATGAGAAAGCAGTTTCACACACTCAGACGCTCTCAGTTAACTGTGTCTGAAGACATCATGTGGAGAACATCATCATGTTTGAGTTAATAGTGTTATAATAAATTATAATGATTGATTGATTAATAAATATTAAATTTAGTGATTGATGACTGACAGCAAAGGCCCAAATTATATTAAAGCCATAATCATATAATTTGATTGTCCGTTAATGATTTTAACATCTCTTTTCGCTGTCGTTCTCATTTTACTCTCGTTTTTTCTTGTTCCTGTGAAGTGTGGCAAACAATGAATGTTTACACCTCAGTCACTTTTTAAAAGTAACAAATGAAGAAAAATAAATAACTGAAATAATTATTCAGCCACACATTTGCATAAAAAATGACAGCTAATAAATGAAAATAAAGACAAACGATGTGCGGTGGCGCTCAGACAGGATGTGTACATCAGCACACGGACGATAGCTGACTTCACTGATAGCTGTGACATAACCTGTAACCACTGCAGGGCGATTGCTGTCCGGATAACCCGCTGCGCATCTGACCTTTCACCCTTTGACACCCATTACTCTTCCTGAAAGTGAGCTACTGAAGGCTGCTGTCAGGCGCAGTCGGCCCTGTGGCCACAGCTGTCAGCGGCAGAGTCAGGCTTGGTTTGTATTATTCTCAGCATCCAAGATCTTCCAGGGAAGTGAACATGTATTTAACACATAAATGAGGGTTAACCAGGTCTGTTAATAACGCTGCTGTCAGGAGTTTGTAAAGGAGTTTTCTTTTGTTGCTTATATATACACATATACACACACATATATATATATATATATATATGATTTTAATATAATATAAACTGTACAAATTTAAACGATTTTTTAAAATTGTAACTTTAATATCATGCAGCACTAATACACACCCACAGACATGTAAATACATATATACATAAACACAGATTGCATGCACAAAAAACACACACATATATATGTGTGTGTGTGTGTGTGTGTGTGTGTGTGTGTGTATATATAAATAAACCAATTTAAAAATATGTTGTGCACACTCCTTGCTACCCTTCTCTAAAGGAATTTCAGGAATTCTGACAGATGTTTTCTGACAGTCTTTAGGATTAATGACGTTTATGTTTACAAAGACACACACACACACGCAGGCAAACGCATTTCCCAGAAACCCGTCTCTCACCGCAGGTATGGAAAAGATGGATGACACATCTGGTTCTAAGTGCCGTTCCTTTCCAAAACAAACACACTGCGCAACCTAATCAATACCCACACGTCTCTGAAGAGCAACCGGCCAATCACCTTCTATTCTCATGGTCCTCCAGCCCAGAATCAAGCCAATGAAAAACAGGCAGATCGTTTCTACTGTTCTGCTGTCTGGTTCCTGTGTCCTGCTGAACCGTGCTGTCTGAGCCTCAGCAGTTTTGGGCCAAGACAGATTATGAGCGTTGAGCCGTTTCCTCTGAAGAAATTTTCTATGGTGGAATAATTGCCCAGAGCAGAAACAGCTGTCAGGATGCAGTCCTCACTAATCTCTGACAGCGCGTTTAATCAGATCACTGGAGCTTCTGTGCTCGCAACAATTGCCATGTGCTCGTATTGTTAAACCGCCACTGACACATGGAGACTGGTAGAAGAATTTGATGGGGTAATTATTTGAAACGAGTAAATATTTTTAACTTAAAACAGAGGCTTGTTTATATGGGCACATAAAAAACAGCTGTTAAAAGATAAACACACCACAGTCAGTGGCTGTAAGGTAAGAAAGTATATGTGGGGCGACCCTTTATAAGTTTACAAGGGGTACTTTAGGGGACACGCATTAAAAATTCATACTTTTTTAAAACAATTTTTAAGGAAAAATACTTATATAATACTAAAATAATAATTGCCCTGAGCCATTGTTGAAATCACTGTTAAACCACCACAGGCACATACAGACTGGTAAAAGAATTTGGTAATTATTTAAGTACATTTTGTCAGCTGTAATTAAGTCATTTTTTCACCTGAAAACTGATCTGTGTGCATCAAATATAGCTGTGGATGAAAACTGACGTCATATATAAACAACTAGCAATGACATTATAGTAACCTGCCAATATCCAGTAATTAAATCACAATAAGCGTGGCAGTAATGTAAGTTTATATTGGCGTCTTTATAAGATGCTGCCCACAAGATGCCAAAATACTTTCCTTCAGTAGTTTAGAGGACGTACATTTTTACAAGAAAACTTCACAAAAGCCAAACACAAGCATTCAACTGCAACAAAACGCGAGCGCTCCGTCCCTGAGCAGATAACGCCTTCTCTAATTTCAAGGTTTTACACAAAAAAACAAACCAAAAAAGCAGAAAATGAATTGTCAGTATGACGGATATTGTGCTCTGAGTGTCAAGGTTGCAGCAAGCAATTAGTAAGCAAAATATGTAGCGCTTATCACACAGGTTATTCACAGCCTCAGAGAGAGAGAGACTGGGTGAGAGAGAGAGAGTGGTGAAAAAGAGAGAAAGGAGGGGATGAGAGAGAGAGAAAAGGAGAGAGAGAGAGAGAAAAGGAGAG
>JBAJNP010000843.1:62993-77062 GCA_036877545.1 Yasuhikotakia modesta | reverse complement strand
AGTAGGCTTTCGAGCCTACACAGCTTGGAGTAAGACAACATGCATAAAGAGAATGATGTGGTCAAAATACTCATTTGCCTAATAATTCTGCACTCCCTGTATATACAGTATACAGGCCCAGCTTATATATATATATATACAGTATACAGGCCCAGCTTATTGTTTCCCAGCAGGTGTTTATTAAACTGTATTAAATTTATAACCTCTATTATTTTGATTAGTCTACAGTTGGTCATCATCCAGTTTATTACTACGGTAAGCAACTGTTTACTCTCAGTGAAGCAAAGACTACCATTATTGGCTTGTTCACCACAGTGTGCTGCACTTTCATTGCTTAACCTCACAGTATTAGACTGCATTTCTCCTCTTCATGTCACTTGTGAACAGTGTTAAATAAGAAAAACATTCTTGTGCATTTTCAGTTTGTGTAAAAACCTAACTTCATAATAATTCAGCTGTTCTTTAATTGTTTCATACACAGTTGTAAATCGCAGTTGTAAATTTGAGCTGGATTAATACTGATACTCAAAAAAATGAAACAAGTTTCAAGTCTGCTTGGTTTAAAATGCAAATGCCATAATGCTCTGACTACTAGACCATGATACGTTTTAATTACACCCTCTAGAATTCTCATCATCAGTGATTATTATCCAAGTACACTTTCACACACACTTTGTGGACATTCATTGACACAATGCAATTTCTAGCCTGTTACATTTGGTGTAACAGGCTAGAAACACAAAATCTAACACAAAATCTAACCTAATTCTAACCTTAACTCTAAAACAAATGCTTAATCCTTCAACATTTAAAGGTAGAAAATGAGGACTGGCTGAAATCTTCACTTCGATGGTCTAACACCTCACACGAGTCCTCACCTAGATAGATGCACAAGTACACACACACACACACACGCATACATACACACATACATACACACACACACACACACACACACCAGGTATTTCAGCTATGATATTTTAACAAGAGATTTCATTAATGAGTCTTAGAATGGGTTTTCCACTCCAACACCTGTCCAGCTGTATGTGCTGACTCCACAGGTAATTGCTGTGTTATTGAAAAAAGTGAGAAACATTTCTCTCTGGATCTTCTAGATTCTATTATCCGTGAAGGAAAAGCTATGAAGGAAATCGTTTTGATTATTTTTTGTTCACCAGGGTACCCAGCACCGGGGTGTTGGTATATGGTATGGTATTGTTTCACACTCTCCAAAGCACAAGCAATTCACACATACCATAAAGTCCAATGCGGTGTTGGTCCAGGTTATTGCACTATATGCTGAGGCACTTTTGAGTAGTAAGGTCAGTCAATTGCATCTATGAGCATCTCCATCACACCTCCTCCAGACCTTTTAGTGAAGATTTAGCACAGGCAAGTATTTGCTGTCACAAAAAGACCTGTTTAAACAGATCAGCTTAGGTCAAGGCTTGCAAATCTAATTGCATTTTGCACATGCAAACATGGGCAAATAGGTATAAATTCAGACTTTTGCTTGGAGGATTATCAAAGAAAAATGATATAAATACAGTTATTATTATGTGGATTATATTTCTGGCAAGTATGAGTAATTGTCAAAACTGCTAAGAATCCTTCAAAATTTCTCCATCAAAACTTGTAAGGAGACAGAGTAAATAATGACAGTCTTCATTTTGGTTGTTTAATCCTGGCTCGTGTATCATCCGGATGGGCTCTACAACACAAAACAAGGACATCTGAAAATGCACATTCAAGGCCTTTTGTGGAAATGTTCTGTCTCTGATGATACTCTGTCTGTAATGGTGGACAATCACAATAATCAAATCATAATCAAAATCCTACATCCTCCACTTCAAAGAATAAAATTACATTTGAACATCATGACCCAATCATGACGCGTGGACGCATTCCCTGCATGCGATTATTGCACTACAGATAGGCACCCATTACATTCATATCATGTTGCATTAGTGCTTGTGAATCCTTTTCTAAACCCTGTGTTATTCTGAAACATGCGCTTCCCAAAGCTCTTTTTGAATGTAAAATACTCTTTTATTTCTAAGAGAGATTAAGAAAGCACAGCGCCGGGATTTCTCCTCTAATTACCAAAACGTTGATGATGAAAAATGACAAAAATGCAAAAACTGCAAATAGATCTCAGACTGCCGCATGGAATGCAAGCGTTTAACATTCTGTCAGAGTCAGAACACTGCTGTTTGGCTGATGCATGTCAACATCCTCTTTTGATGAGAGCAGCCGTTAAAATTCTTGCTGCGCTCTTGGCGGAAAAAAGCGTCAAGGAGGAGAAAGGCGGGGCTGGCGTGACAGGAACGCCGCATTACTCAGCAGCTGCTGACTGATTGCATTTCGCATGCGGCTCTGGCGAATCTAGAATTGCTAACCTGCTCTTAACACGGTTCCAATTGTGATAGAAGAGGACAAACCTGCCAGGACAAAAAATTCCTGGTGTTGTTTACTTACAATTGGCTATATTTCTTTTGATGTCGACCCTTGGGGATAAATCCCACTTGAGCAGAGAAAAAGTAAACCAGGGATATTTTGGTACGGCACTTAGCAGTCGCAAAGGCAGTATTCTTTTTCTTTGCAATCATGAATAAGGTATTTTTCATGATTGCAAAGAAATGGAGATTCATGTTAGCTGTGATTAAATTGCATAGGGTTTGATGTAGGGGTTTAATTAGGTAAAACAAACAGCCATGTCTGGTAACTTCATGCATTGTCTGATTAACCTTTTATTTGGCTTTATTTGGCTATAATGCGCTAAAGCGTTTGCATCAGTGTGCTTTGTGAATCAAACCCATGACATTGGTTTTGCTAGTCCCATGCTTCAACTTTAGAGCCACTGTGACAATCTGAGGCTGACAAACACCGTCAATACATCTTAAAGAGGTTCTGCATCAGTACAAAGTAAGATATAAGTATATTGCAGTTTTGCAAAAGTGATTAACTCGTTTCAAACACAATAAGCTCTAGACTCGATCTTTGACCCCAGCTAACAGGAAACATTCACAGTCTGTTGGCAAATGTTCTCTCAAAGGTATTCAAAATGTTTTTGCAGTAGCCTAAGTAGAATGTTAAGTAGAATGAATTAAAAAGTAACCAAACAATAATGTTAAAAAATAACTAGATGGTTTAAACATTCATAGAACTTTCAAAATAACCTTTGTCAACGTTTTTACCAGTTTACCAGTTGAGCTAACAACGCAAGCCTTCCTGTTAACTCAACTGGTAGAGCATTGCGTTAACACCGCAAAGGTTTTGGGTTTGATCCCAGGGGAAGGCAAGTCCTGATAAAAACATGTATACCTTGAATTCACTGTAAGTTGCTTTGGATAAAAGCGTATGCTAAATGTAAATGTTAATGTTTTTGTTGTAAACTTAAGGAACCCACAACCACTACAATAGTATCCCACAACCTACAGTTAGGCAGGACCCCTCCTGCTGACCATCTCATCTGTTCCTTTTACATTGTTGAAGCCTTGTGGCAAGTTTAGTGTTGGGTGTGATTGAAAACTGTTTCTCATTAGGCATCAGATGAGGGGAGAATATCCATTAAGTTTTATTTAATTAAATAATCATTGTTGATCCATAAATATAACATGCCACTGGAAGACTGTGAAAACGACAGTGGAAAATACTTAAGATGTTAATGAAGTCTAAGATAATAAATTCAGAATCTTCTCAGGCAGTTTGGACCTACTTTTGAGTCAGACTGTCCTCCTGTTTTTGTACATGAGTGAAACGCATAATTCAGGGTCTAACACTCAATTTCTGTGACTGTATCATTTCACTTTCCCCTTCAGCTCAACAAAAGCTCTCTTTTTCACACAAGATTCTGCATTTCAAATTTCCTTCACATAACTAAATTGTCTCATAATGTGTTATCCTCCCTGAAGTTCCCCGAGAGCTTTTAGAATGACTCAACAGAAACCAAAAAAAGACTTTTTGGCTAGAAAGTGTCTTTTTAGTTGCAAATGCCATCTTGAAGAGCCCTCTGGAAGACATGTTGGAAAAAAACTCGGCTCTTGTTAGAGGTGTGAGACCGTAGCTGGAGAACATCAGACTATAAAATCCCTCAGTGATAGCAAGTGACGAGAGCTGGTCTCTGTCTTTTTCTCTCTTTCAGATTATGCCTTAATTAGTGCTGCCTAACAAACAGCTTTTCTCACACATACGTGCTCTTTGTTGCTTTCTTATTGCATCATTGGCGTGATGCTATGCTTTTCACTCGCTTGTTTATTAATTTATGTAAGTCTATCTCTCTGATCACACATCACACAGAATACAAAGGGATGTCCTGCAATCTCACCAAAACATAAAATAATAAATCTGAATTTTTTAGATAGACACCTCCACCTCTGACCCGACACATTCTCTGTTACTCTTTTTATGACATTTGGGAGAGCTCGCTTGGCATGGGCCTGGATTTGACTTTCATCACTGTAAGGTTATAGTTAGAGAGAGACAGAGAGAGAGAGAAAGTGGAGTGAGAGTGTGAACGACAGGAGGAGAGAGAGTCAGAGTAGGCAGGAAGGCAGAGTGAGGCAGGAAGAGAATAGAGCTTGATTCCTCCTACTTCCCTGGAGGATGACTGAGGTAGAAAATAAGAACAAGCTTCTACACAAGCTATGCATCCATCTGCTCTACTGGTGCATATCCAATCACCTGCTATTCCTGAACTATGACCACCAGGGGAATTTAGCACTGTGTTTAATCTATGAAGCTTATCGTAAAACAGTTTACAATAGCTGCGTGCCTTTATCCACGATACCACAGTTTAAAGAAACAGCTCACTTAGAAAATTACAATTCTGCCATTGTTTAGTCATCCTTGTGCCGTTCCAAACCTGTGTGCTGTTATTTTTCTATGGAACACAAAAAATTTTAGGAACTTTTTATGTTCTTCAAAGTCACTAAAGATTTAATGCACCAAAAAGAGAAAAAACAACATAATGCAAATAACGACCCTGGCGTTGTATTCAAAAATGTCATGAGACGTACAATTGCTTTGTGTGAGGAAAATACCTGAACAGCTTTCATTGTCATCATCTTATTGAAATTGGCAGTCACGGTCACTATGTTCTATTGTTGTTTGAAACTTTTCAAACTCTTTTTAAGTTCTACAATTAAAATAAAAGAATATATGTTTGGAAGGACATAAGGGGGAATACATTATGACTGAAGATGGTTGTAAAATCAGCCCCTACGTCTACATCTGTCTTACACAGTGGACATTTGTTGTACACTCATTATTGTGATGCATCATGGAATTGAATGAGTGCACTTACGTAATAATGTCCTCTATGTTTCTCCTGTTGACTCCTCTTCAAACTGTATGTTCTTTGATATTTACACTATGTACAACAAATTTGTCTGTATAACCATACTGCTGCAATCTTGTATCTAGTGTTAGACAGAGCGGAACTCTGATGATTTTTCATGTAATTGATTCCTACCTGTATTTTTCAAGGTGACAGTAAGTGAGATAATTATGATTTATAGTCAACTCACCTGCATTATCCACAGGATATTCATTTCTCCAGATGAATGACAGGTGGGAAGATGTCCAGAGGATTGGACTGCACACATCTTTAACCAGTGTCACATTTATAGCCGTCAACATACTTTTATTTTGTAACTTTTTTCAGTAAAACATAGATATGAATTTTAACACTGTAAATACATCAAGCACAAACTTTTAATTGCACAAAATGGTATTTTACTTTAATTAGCCGTATCAAATAATAGCATAACTATTTAGTTTAGTATATTTCAGAGACAGTTTACTGGTGATACGAAACGTGTTAAAGTGCTTCGCTCAGAGGTAAAATTTTAGCATGACCTGTGATCTTACCACCAATCTCCTCGACTAGCGACCGTCTCTGATGTTTCTTCTAAAATGCCTGAGGAGAAATAAAATAGATAACTGAACAATTGTTGGCATTTGGTAAAGGTGAATCATTTGTGTTGTTATGGGTCTGGAAAGGCAAACTGAAAACCATTTCCTGAAAAAACATTTTTAAGTTTGCAGAGTGCAATTCATTCAGCTGTCTTGTCTGAAGCTGTCTGAGCACTTTGAACTGCAGCACAATATTTTTAATTTACATTTAATGTTACAATAATCCATTCCACACTTTCTACCTAGCTTTTCTAGCTCTATTCCTGACGCCGAAGCAAATTAATTTGTTTTTAAAAACGCTCCAAGGAAGAGCAGCCATAATACAATTACCGTAAGAAACAGGCTCATGTTGCAAGGATGGATGGACAGGAAGTGGATATTTACAGGTAACTTAATTACTCTCATGGGATTAACACATCTAGGCCAGAGAAAAGATGATTCTGGGCTATTAGGACAAACATACAAATGTGGACAAGGGTCTAAAAATTGAAGAAGGGCATAATTTGTGGGGGACCGCAAGGAAAATCATCTTTCCATTTTTCTTTGCCACGCTCCTGCATTGTTAGCGTGAACATCACGCTCGGCAGCAGGACATAATGAATGTGATTTTCACGAGAAAGATGAAAAGCATTGGCTTGTCTTCACAGCTGACTGACGGTGCAGTGATATGAATCCATATGGCAAACCGTCTTAGCGGCTGTTGCTATGTGGTTTGTAACAGGATAGAGAGCTCGTTTATAGCCTCTCAAAGGAAAAAACTATGCATTTAAAGAAATAGGCTACTATTTATTCTCAATGTTATTGGAATAATAAGGGGTAATATACAGGCAGACGGTCATGCGGCACAAAGATTTAACATTGAAATAAATATGAAATACCAATTTATGTTTATCTTATAACTTATTTTATTTTCATTAACCATACAAATTATTTAACACTTTCTTCAAAAACAATCAATAATACAAGAGACAAGAAAATGATAATAAACATACAAGAAACAAGCAAAAGTGTGTTGGTAACAGTGGCAAAAGTAAAATATAGAATTTAAATACTAAATACTTTTAAAAATACTAAATACTTTAAATACTACAGAGCAGTGTGAAATAAATTTGTTTAAAAATTTAAGGCAAGCATAACCCACCTTTTTTTAGGCCAGGGGCAGATACAATAGTGCTTAGATAGATTTGAGCGATTCAAAGGAAACTGGGCCTTTCAATCCATCCTAGCTTCATCTTGAAGGTGAAATGAGTTTTCTCAGAGTACAAATTTGAGCTTCTGTGAGGGTCAAGAAAGGAAGAAAAAATGTCTTTAAAAGAGGTCTGAAGTACAGTGAAAACAGCCAAAGAGACACACACACAGCACAATAGCAACACACAAACACAACAAAGAGTCCACAAAACCCCCCCACACAGAGAGACCATCACAAAAGCTTCCCTAATACAATAGGGCATTATAAGAGAGTGTAATCTCCACACCTCTATTGGTCTAATCTGTGTGCCTCTGTGCTTTATGCGTCTGTCAGGTAGACAAAGTTGTCAGCCAGGTTGGCAAAGCTATTTGGGGTTGTCAATAGAACAGGGGGAAGGGGGGATGCTGAGTGTCTCAATAGAAGAGGTGGAATTACAGCGTGACTGAGCTCAGCAGAGCCCCGTCCTACCGGTGATAGATCGACATTCCAAGCAGCTTCTGCCTGTGTCTCTCTCTTTCTCTCTCTCCACCCCATTTCTGCCATAGTGATTGAAAGACATTCAGGGGGCTACAGATAGATTGAAAGAGAGAAACAGAAAGAGAGAGAAAATGTAAGTAAAGGCTGGCTGTGTGGATGAGAAGAATGGACCTATTCAAACAGTCCTGTGAGCTACAGGTGAAAGGCTAATGCCAGTTTTTAGAAAAGGAGGAAAAACGCTTTTATTTTCTTTCTAGAAAGAGATTTGGATTATTGTATTCAGTTACATTGATTCACCAGACCTTGATTAGGTCAAAAGGAGTTTCAAAAGTATACATTATGTTCCCAGTGCAACTTTAATATAAATAAAATATATCTGACATTTTATGCAATAAACAACAACTTGATACTTCTATTTTATTCTATTCTATCCTAGAGTGTAACAGGAAGTGGGTGAGGCCTAAACTGGATGGTTAAAAAAACAAACCAAAACAATTATAACAGCAAACAAACAGTAAAATTGTATTATAATAAACTATTTTGTATTTTATCATAATAAACATTCTTGAACCAGAACATTACTACACATGAAATATTTTGTTTCACAATGTTCTGCAAAACTTGGAACGTGTGAAGATTTGATAGAAATAATGTAGCTCCAGTAAATGCAGGATGTCAATGAATTACCAAATCTAGGCATCCTCAAATGACCCTAACAGTAAGATTGCAGCAGTGTTTAAAGGTCAGATCAATTGCATTGGCGTAGACCATAAGGATCAAAAGCTTTTAAAACTCAAAAAAAAAAAATGCACAAGCAGCAGATTGAATCAAAGACGTGTGATGTATTCAGCTGCTGATTGGGCAGCTACTCTCCACCAGACTCTAGTTTCTGATCTACACTTTAATGATCATGTCAGCATTTTAAGACTCTTTCGTCCTATCAGATACAAGCTATAGTCTCCTTTCTTCAGTTCTTCTTAAAGCCCAAACTCTGTCTATCAATTAATTGAAGAGGTCTGGGCTGCTGATATGCTGATGGGACTTCAATGGTTGAGGAACTCTTTCAGATCATTTTAAGGGTTCTTAAAGATTCTTTTTGCACTACAAAGGGCATTTTTACATTGTAGAGGGCATATTCTCTAAAGTTTGCAAGCAGTAGGTTTTTATAATCAGTGTTACCCAAAATATGAGGATTTTTCATGGACAGCACCAGACCCATAGAACTTTGCATTAGCAGCGCAAAGGTGGTGGATTCGCCTATATTTTTTATTTCTTAGGTTAAAGGTACTTTGGCGATTAAACTAGCAAGATGCATCTGCTTTCCTGCATCATTTTTCTGCATGAAAACTAGTGAAATTTAAGAGAATAATCGAATGCATGTTCTGCTGTTAGTAAATGCTGATATTAGCTTACTGCTGTAAGGCATCTTTGTGATTGGTTTAATAATATATTTTGCCACTCCTTTACAGAACATGACATCTTTAGTTTTGACTATAGCAGTTTGTTTTCACTCTCAAAAAGCCTAAGGGTTATATTTTCAGATTTCTCCAGGGAAATACAGTCCTTGTAATAAATGGATGCACTTGGCCTTTATCTACCGCAAATAATGGCAATAAAATATCTTCCCAAACTAAACTTGAATGCATTTTATTAATAAAAAAACTGAATATGCTCAAATCCCTGAAGTAATTTCAAAAACATGAAACATACAGCATTTTCACCCAAAGTTTGAAAAGTAACACTGAATCAGCACTTTGTTTTACAATCCTCAAGCAGTGGTATATAATATTTATGAGAAAAAAAACATAAAGGCTTCATTTAGGAAGAAGGGCAATCTGGCAACCCACTCAAGATCTCTGCGGAGGTCATAAATCCCTGCATTAAACAGGATCAATAGACGTTTTTTAAATGGCAGCCAATTACTTCTAGTTAATTACATACTTAACATACCCATGGCTTTTTAAAGCTCATACACACATATTTGTCACTTCAAATTACCCCATCATCGCTAACTATTCTCCATTTATCATTTCCCTACTTTGGCTCCCACGTGACTTTTTTGATGAGCAGCATCAGTGACCTTCAGTATCTGTACTGCTGCATTCACCAGGGACCACAGCTCAGTCTTGATGAATCCATCAAGAACCCGGAGTCACAGTCTAAAACTGAGATAACCACGCCAAACACACACACACACACACACACACACACACACATAAACACACACACAGAAGATAAAACGACAGTGCAAAGGGTCAGAGTGTTAAAAGGGTCCCATTATGCATTTTAACTTGCAAAATTTGTGTGTGATGTTGCTGTTTGGGCAAAAGAAAGATCTGCAAAGTTACAACACTCTGTTACATTACATTTACATTTTAAAGGCTTTATTAAATCAAAGCTAAACAGAGGAAACAGGTGTTGTAATGATGTGAAATGTTGTAATGACTGGTGCCTTTTATCCAGATTAGGATAAAGATTATTTATTTCTAGATAAAGATTATTTGTTAAGATTAATGAATCTAAAGGTTCTTTATGGAACCATGCATCTTGACTAGAAGAACCTTCTAGGAACCTTTTTTTCTCTAAAAACATCAGTGAAAATGCATCTATTTTATGTTTTTTAGCTTCATTACAATGCAAACAATATTACCACAACAATTTAGGAAAAGTTGAACTGAGAAGATAACATAAATGTCAGAATTTTCTATGACCCCCCTCTGCTTTGAAGACAGTGTGCATTTGAGCCGGCAGGGGCTCCACAAGTTTGTGCAAAACCTGATGATCCATGTTATCCCAGCATGATCTGAGAATGTTCCAAAGAGCATCTTGTGCACTTCAACAGAAGCAAAGATATCTGACCTTTCGTACAAAGGAGAAACAGTGGTGGTCCATGAGAGAATTTCCTGGGTAGGCTGATATGTAAATCAATATTTATCTGACCAATAAAAGATTTCAGTGGGTTTTATCATATTTTGGTTTGATAATGATGCTGTTTCACACAGATTATCTGACGAATTCCCTGAAGTCTTAAAATAACCTTGATAATTAACAATGCTTTCTAAATATTACCAATCACCAACCCAACAACTGTCAACATAAAAACAAGCATTGCCATCTACAAACATTTAAGAATCAGTGGAGAGCCTCAATCTAACATCTACTCCCCTGTTGAGAACCTTGGTTAACAGATGGCCCTGTCATTCAATCTTTCATTAGTTTGGACCTCCTTCAATAAAATTAATCTTGTAAATGTTTTTGTCAAATTTTAAGCCTCTTTTCACCAATTGCAGTTAAGCAGTTTTGATGTTTGCTGTGCTCTTTAGCCAAACTATCTGTGCTTGGGGTGTGGGAGAATTTATAAAAAGACTATTAGTTTGCATGGGTTTGTGTGCGTGTTCCTGTTGGAGATCATTTATTAAGACAGTGTAAATGAAGGCAATGTGTGCTGTAGTCACGTAATATTACTGAAGGAAGCCACGTCCTAATGTGTAAAAGAGCATGTATGTGGTATGTTGTGTGAACAGAGTTTTAACACTAAACCAGCTTTAATACGTTACCAGTCTATTAACACTTTCTTTCTTTCTTCCCCTTTTCCCCTTCCTTCCTCCCTCCCTCTCTCCCTCCCTCTCGTTGTTTTCTTCCTTCATGTATCTTCACACTGAATCATACATTATTTAAAAATGCTATCTATAAGTTTTGGTATGTACTGTATATAGATGCTGTATACATTTGTATTTAAGTCTTGCAAAACATAGTAATTTTGCATGAGATTAAATTGTGATTATCTTGATTAAAGGGAGTTTTGACGAGGATCTGGATGACATCCAACTCAAAATAAATGATTTACACAAATGCACTTTGACAAACTGGATGCACTCCACATGTGTGCAATTGTAATTAGATTTTACTTGCTATACTGTAGCATTATATCTTTTCTAAATGACTTCAGATGAGTGATGTAATGAAAAGTGATCCAAACAAATGCCTTTCCACTCTAATTAAGAGAGCAAGGAAGTTTTTTCTGCCATGTGTGGGGGGGTAAAGTGGAATAGATGTATCCCATAATATTCTGCTTTCCTCAGAAAACAGGTGGGTGGTGTAGATGAAAGGGATATGTGCTTAATCTTCTGCAAACAGTTTGCCGAGCACCTATCGGCAAACTTGCCTTCAGAAAGGTTCACGAAATGTAATGAATCAAATAAACATAATTTCATCATGTTATTTATTTATTATTGCAGACAAATTCAAAATGTACAGAAAATAAAGCTTTCTTTGTCTATGTAGTAAATCACAGTTTTTTTAAGATGAAGGAATAGTTCTGCTTAAAGTTGTCAATTATTTGCATAATTATTTGCACAATTGTTTTCTTTAAAGTTATTATGCAATTATGTCCATCAAGCAGTGGCCACAAAATTTGTGCTGAATGCAATTTGAATAGTGAGATGACAGGACTGTTCTGAGGGCTGCGTTCTGTAAAAGACCACAGCAGTCTAGCAAACCAGACTGTACAGCAGCGTTTCATTACTGCGATCCAGACAACTAACTCAACTCTTTAAAATTCACAAGTGCCCTTGGCAACATGTTTGGATGTATGCCTGCTTATAAAGCTCCTCTGCTTCAACTCATTTGATCAATAACAGCTGTTATCATCAATAAACAATGTAAACTTTATTCCTTAAAACTAAATCTCAACAAATAATATTTTAGTTTATTCTGCCCACCCTCTGCAGTATGTGTTTTCTTGCGATGTTTCCTTAATATTTAATAAAATCTTTTTACTAGCAACAGATAAGGTAGTATCTGTAGCTGAAATGGTAAAGCATTGTGTTACAAATACACCATGGATTTGATTCTCTGAGAACACACACAGTGATCAAATTGTTTGGCCTGAATACAATGAATAAAATTGTGCATAAAAGTTTCTGCCAAATGCATAAATATAAGTGGTTATGCAGTAGCAATATGACTATTATAATAATGACTATTTAGTTGACACATTTTTTTACACATGTATTACTGTACTGTAGTCAAAAATATTTTTCAATCAATATATAGATAACTATTCACCCATTTTACTGTTGCTAATCTCATTGAAAGTACCTCAAGCTTCCTTCTGATTGGTCAGCGTTGGTAAACATCCTAAGGACGTTGTGGCACCGCCGGTCATGTCCGGTGTAGACCTGTTAGGTTTTAATTATAATAAGTGGAGATGGTGTCTGTGACAGGTGACAAGGACCCAGTCAGGGTCTGTGATCTCATAACAGTGACCTTGTTCTCTCGTTCACTCCCAGCAAACAGTGAGGTGATATCCATGTATGTACCAATTTGCAATTCAAATGATGGATATTGACTTCAAACTGTGCCTACAGCGACCGTGAACAGCACAATATGTGTATGAGCCCCAATTCCCCTGCCACTCCTCCACAGGGCATCGTCTATGACTCTTAGATAGATAGAGAGTGTCAACATCTGTTTAGGTGGCAGAGCAGGGAAAAAAGAAAGAAAGAAGCAATTTGAGTAGGTGATTCTTTAGGGGGTTTGGAAGTAATGCAATCTGATGAGTATCGTTTAAACACACACACCTCACGATGCAACACTTACACTAATACAGTCATCTGATATCGACTGTTTCACAAAAGCTTCCAGGTGTTTGTTCTTCATCACAACCTCATGGATAAATGTGCTACGCCTCTTATGTGCCTTACAGAACAATAATGGTCTTTATAATGCAGGACCCGTCCCTCTGTTCACACACCCACCTTGTTTCAGCTAAATGAGTCTAAATTATGAAATATTTAAACTTGTGTTATTTTAAACAAGAATAATAATTCCTTGAGGATATTAGCATCAAGGTGATGCTCACAGTTAACAGAGGAAAATCTCCCCAATGAATGCACCATGAGTGTGTGTAAATACAAGGACAGCTACAGATTTTTTGAGGAGATATATTCAACAGTCTCTATTGTTCATGCAGAAGCATTAAATTGCAAATAACCAAGAACTAATGGGTGACATTTAACTTTGGTCAGTCTTAAATGCAAGCCTTATTTAAAAGTTTTCTGCTTCATCAAAAACAGTGTTTGTCATAATGTTTGTATTTTAACATCCACTAAAGATTGTAGGCTGTAATTAGTTTTTAAACTGTTGTACACAATGATTAACTCAATACAGTGGAAACACACTTGTTAAATATATTTTTTCTCTTATTTCTTTTCATAGAATTCACAGAATTTTTCAATAAAATGTTCTAAACCTTGAACCAAGCCAACCAGCTCTGAATCACATTACAAAAAACCCACAGGACTTGATGCTACTAAACCTTCTTGCCAAAGGGTGCTGATAGCTGGCCTTAAATTGCTCTGACTGAGAGGTGACGCAGGCTTGAGCCGCCCTCCTTCCTAGATGTTTCATCGATTAGCCTATTGCATCTTCAGAAACTGCATCTTTAGCTTGATGGTAACTTTTAACATTGCCCCTTCATCTCTGT
>JBAJNP010000843.1:0-62943 GCA_036877545.1 Yasuhikotakia modesta | reverse complement strand
TTTGTTCAGACTGAACATGAGACAATTAGTTGTATCTTCTTATTCAAGACCTGGTTGTGCAAACAATAAATATTTGAAAATCAGAAAAACAACAAAGTACAATTCATTAATTATTTACCCATCTCATAAATCATTGCTGAACACCCCTCGTCCAATCAGATTTGAAGACTGGGACTAACTTTTGTATAATATAAACTACAAAAGTTTAGTGTCAGAATAATAGATAAAGATTTCTTTTTTTGAATTTGCCATTTGCCTTCTCACAATCTATTATTTTTGGACTGCTAGAGGCATACACAATACACAATAACAAAAGCGCGCACACACACACCCTAAAGCACAACACACACACGATGACCAGAATACCTGCCCCACTGTCAATACAATTATTGCACTCAATTGTTTTGATGAATATTTCATTATGTGTGCATTTCTTGTTTAACCGGAGTGTTCAGAGTTGTGACTCTGGGTTCAGATGAGAGATACACAATTACACAGAAGCAACCTCACTCTGTCCTCCTATAAACTCCATTAATGAAGGAAATCATATTTCATATGGGAACCCCTGTGAGACATTGCTACTAAATTATTGATACAGGGCTGTGTGTGTGTGTGTACATGTTTCAGCATCTTCCGAGACTAACAATGCTGCTTGAGGAGGATGTTAAACACTCTCTCTCTCTCTCTTTTCAAACATTTTTGTATTCTAGCATAATTTCTATTCAGACAGCAACATAAACACTCCCTCATAAACACACTATTAGATTATGGAAATGAGAGCAGGGAGCATCTATTCCAGCCTAATTCCTAAAGGAAACCTTTTTATCTGAAATAATAAATATAAAACATCACTGCATCAGGTGTTTTCTGAAGGCTATTGTGTAAATATAATGCAGTATATGGAATAATAAGAGCAGAATCTAATGGGGAAATGCTAACACACCCGACATAGACTCTCATTAATGCTCCTCAGAGGCTTTCTGCCTGATGATCAAAAGACCATCAACAAACTCACTGATGCGACACTATTACTGAAATTACTGAATACATCTGAGGTTATGAAATACTGTTATAAACGATTGGCTGGAAATGCAGAAACCAGTTTGAAGACGCTGGGCTCAGCAAAGGTCAGAGACTAATTTATTGTGTTCGAATCCACACCCAGGACATTGACATAGATGTCTGTCTTAAAAAGCAGAAAAATGACTTGCAAGTTTGGTTGTATATATATTGTCACTGTTGCCCTGTTTTTGTAAATGTCTGTCTAATGACTCACCCCTTTTGAAGATTCTGCCAAAGCATCTGCAGTCATGACAGAGAGACAAAACGTTAGAGAGAGAGAGAGAGAGAGAGAGAGAGACTGAGAGTGAGAGACTGGCAGGAAGGCAGACAGACAGACAAGTAGATAATAGAGATGACAGACAGACAGACAGACAGACAATAGAAATATAGACAAATGATAAATAGAATGACAGAACAATAACTAAATGTCTGCACCAGATTCACTGCATATAAACCAGAACTTAAAATGTTTACCTGCATTACAGGGACCTGAACTTTAGCAAAATGATGGATTGAGGTTGTTTTGTGCCTCTGCTTATAAGAAAAATGAGCTTTTTTTCCATATTAAGCTGTTATATAACACTTTGCAAGTCCTTATACATTCAAAACACTATAACAGGTACTTTTTCTTTGAAACTTTGCTGCAGAAATGACATTAAATGCCAACCTACTAAAGAGACGACGAGAAAGTGAAAATAAATGCCGTTCTTTCGTCTAGTCTCCCACAGACACAAATGAACCCTGGACCTTCTGTCTGCACTTCCACCAATCAGAAACACTGGAGTAATTTCGGCGGCTCGGTCTTCACAGGAAACCAGGCCAGTGTGAGAGTGAAAGTCACATGAATAATGCAGCAGGGACACCTGTGTGTGTGTCTGCCGCTGGAAGAGTCCAGAATGAGAGATATTTTACATTAGATCTGGATCAGTCTGTCAGAACAAGACTTTATTCTGCATCCGTTTTTACCTGAACGTCCTGTGAATTACAATAGGACAGCCACGCTACGTTCTGATAACTTTTTGATGCGTGCATGTATGTTCGAGTTCTTCCTTTTAACCTTCCATAAGTGATGCAACAGAAAACAAAAACTGTGGTTTTCATTTATTTCTGTAAACAATTTCAACCAGATCAGTATTCCGCAAAATGTAACAAAATCGAAGACACAACATACCTTTAAATATATACTAAACTCTATTAATATATACTAAACTATAAACTACAATTAAATGATTAAATAAGATGTGTCCTCATCACTTTAATAACCATTATAATCATTCTTTCCAAAGTGTGCACAAAAAGACACACTACATACGGTTGCGTGACGGCCAATAAAATAAACTAAATGCTGTAGCTAATGATTTTATTATTTGTTACTCTTGACAGACTATACAAATGACTCATATACTGAAAGAAATGCCATCATTACTTTTAAATTTGCATATTAATGATCTGGTAATGTATAAGTTCTGTAACTATACATGATAACTTTTTACAGCGCCTGTTCTATTGATTGTTTTTTATTCTCTCACTTTTTTAATTGCTTTGTTTACATACCTCTACTGCCTTATTTTTGTCTAGTTTGTTTTTCCTTTTATTAAAAATAATGAGGAGGGATAAGTCTTGTTTTACATCAGATTATAAGACGGGGGGTGGTGTGCATCAAAGACACTTTCAATGACCTTCAAAGTGACTAAATCAAGGGAGAGAAATCAAAGCCATGCTAATATGAAATACAGTAGACCAGATTAAAACAGTTTGTTTTTACACTGGTCCGTGTTTGGACATAATGGATTGTAATTCTTCAAGCAAAGATGCGAAATAGTGCTCAAAAGAATACAAAAAAAAACATCACAGGAAACAGAACACCAGAACAGTTTGTCGCTTATTAATTTTTCGGAGATCGGTGTGCTTGTTAATCTACCATTGTGTGGACCAAATGTCCCCACAAGGCTGTTAAAAGCCAATATGCCATTAAAAGTCCTTACCGCATAGAAAACCTAACGTGTGTGTGTGTGCATATTGAAAGTGACTAAAAGTGCTAAAGTCAAAGACTTTCTTTTTATTCACAAAAGCTGTAGACAGTAGCTGTGAAGCTCAACAAAATATGCATTTCAAAACCCCCCCGTTGTTTTTTGTTCTGGTTGTACCTTTTCCAAACTGAATCTCATGGTGCTGTTATAAACTATTATTAATTAGCAGGACCAGCTGTACCTTCAGCTGGTCTTGGTCCGTTTCATGTCTTAATGTGGACCCTTTTGCTTTCTAAATCCGTAGAGATGAAGTGGTACTGCTTGCACAAACAATGATTAATATGTGATGTCAAAGCTCCTTAGATTTCATCAATAAATTGTCATTGAGATTAATACTGAGAGGCAGAAAGCATGATGCATTCAAAATAGAGTTTCTACAGTAAGCAAGCAGGAAAAAAGAACTAGTTCATTTCTGATAATCAAGCAGCCGTCCTGTTACATCACTGCCCAGTGTACATTTTAAAAAATAATGCAGCGGATTGAGATTAGGTGTTGAAAATATAAATCTTGACACTTCCAAAAAGATTCCCAAGGGACAATGACAGATGCACTGTACAGCTCGCAGGCGGTATTTTTTGGCAACTAATTGGTGATTTTGGATCGTGACGTGCCAAGAAATGGTCCTTAAATACACGGGCGCACAGTCTTGATATTCTATGAACATCAATCAAAGATTTGGATTAGTATAAATCTCTCTGCTGGCTCACACTCATTTCAAACACACTATCACCTCTCCACCACCCAAAGAACAGAATTGGCAGTTTGATAACTGAATGACAAATGTTAGAGAAACAGTCTGAACCACGATCACATTCATAATCCTTCCAGACCTGTCAGAGAAAGTGAAAAAGGGCCAGAAAAAATGAATATCATACTCAATAGGCCCCAACACGAATAATAACCTCTTTTTATTACAGCATTCCTTAGTTTAATTCATTATTTAGTTTACACTGTAATATCTCTGTTAAAATTAGTTCACATGGTTGTGAAATTGCGGCCAATCAGGTAGTTTGAATTTTTAAAGTCTTTTAATTTTTTTTTCACAAAATCACTAATTAGCAACAAAACCCAGTACAGCACTTTCCCTAAATACCTATTTGTCGATATGCAATTGTGAAATTGCATTGATACATAAGGTCGCTGTGTGCACTGTCTAATGGTTGATTTTGAGATAATTTAATTTAACATTTATTAATTTTAAAATGTTGTGCCTTGCAAAAATCACCCAGAAATGCCAAAGACCAAGGCCAGAAAACATAATTGTTTTTCATAATTGGCCAGGAATAGATTTGTTTTGAAGGATGTGCAAAGTGGGCCAACAATGATTGCTCCAATCATAATTCAGAATCATTTGTGAATTATGCATGTACCAAGATTGTAGTGCCAAGAGGTACACCAAACTAAAAGCTAAATAATACAGAAGATATAAAAACAGTTTATAACTACACACTTAAATAACACTGAGAAGATGCCAAGAAAAAAACTTTAAATTGATTCACAATTTGCTGAAGTGACTACTGAAAAAAACATTTACAGAATTGTCTTGCTATATTAAAGAAATTTGCATATGACAACCAATTTGATCATCGTACAAAAATAAAAACACATTTTCCTAAGGAGGATGTATTTAGTACCCTATAAACTTTAAAATAGCATCACAGTGTCAAAAATGACAGATGTCTTGCCGACCCACTCATTAATAGGAACATGGCAGATTACCTAAGTGAATTGCCTAATTTCATCTATGGATTGCATGTCTGAGACATGTAAGTACATTATAATGTTAGATTGCGCTTTACATAATTCCCCCTTATGACCCGTATTATATTATAAATGGCTCAGCTGTATATATTTCATGAAAATTCATGTCCATGGGGGGTTGTGAAATTAGTCATTACCCAGTTTTACACCATTAAATCTTTGTGTTAGTGGGCTATACATCATTAACAGTAATGGGTTCCACTGGGCACATATCATTTGCATTAAAAAAAATCTCACTCAATGGCACTGGCAGTTTCACATATGACAAAAGCCATTGACTTTCTGCCCATTAATCCTGTTGTTTTTTATAGTTTTAATATAAGAACAGGTAATGTAACAGTACATTTAGAAAAAGTGTGTGAGACCAAAGGCCAGTCTGGTTACTGGGTGGTTCAGGCTGTCTATGAAGGCATTAGTCATACAAGGAGAGCTTCTATCCACCTAAACAGGATGTTTTTATTGTTTTGTTGTTTCAGATGCAATGTTCTCATAGTATTTAATAATCCTTGAAACATGGTATACACTCATACATTTTTCAATTTTATCTTGATTTTAGCTAATTGTTAGGAGTCATGCACAATCTAGTGTGTACAATCAAAGCTGATTGGCTGTTAACTAAAAGGCGGGACTTTCGTTCCTATATTTTGCTTTACGAACGGTTTCCATTCGTTTCCTACAAGTGTCCTTTTTTATCCTATACGTCTCTGGTGAGATTCAAACACTGAAAACTGTAAAAGCTCCCGGCACTAATTAAGAGAATAATATCTGCCAGACTCATTTTAATGGCACTCCTAAGAGCATGACCAAGCTAAACTCAGCAAGAGCTAAGCAGAAATAAGGAGACAGTAAGGATGTGTAATCCTGCAGGATACAAGCTTTAGCCCCCCGAACACTGTCATCTCTGCTAATGAAACCCTTTTCCTAGATCTCTCACTACCGAATAACCTATGAGAGGAAATGTTAGCCAATTGAGTTTAAAGCGACTTTTACCTCCTCTGTTGGCACTTTCTCCTCGTTTCCCATCAGCAGAAATGAGGCAGAAAATAATAGCTCTTCCTCTTCTGTTTACCGGCGTGACCCTCTCGCCGCAGATGGCTGCCATCCTTCACAGGCCAGTTCATCCCGCTGCCCTCTCTTCTCAAAGACATTTACTCGTCTACATGACTGTGAGGCCACATTTCTCACCATGTCAACAAGACAGAGGAGACAGCAGACTAAACGCTTCGCTTTTGAAGCTTAAAATCAGTCAACAGGTGAACTGGAGTCTTTACATTTACATTTATTCCATTTAAAGATATTTGAATTCAAATCAACATACAATGCATTTAAAGTTACTGTTAATTGAGTTCAGCATTGCTAGCTAGCACTCAGCACATGTACTTTTGCACAAAATATGGATAGACACCGAAATGTTCACTATCAATGTTTTTATAGCATCTAAAATGCAAAATCTTTGAAGTATTAAGTTTGAAGCCTCTTAAACTTTTACCAGTTCTTTAAAGATCAATTGAAGAACCGCTGTTTGATATTAAGACACGATCCCATAGCTGGGCTCTCATTTATCAATAAATGACGTAGATACTGTCAGAGAAATACATTTTTAATTCATTTATAAATGAAATCCAGATGGAACTAATACAGGTGAAGTAATTTGTAATCTTTGTATGGATGAATTCAATTATCATCAAACTTCAACAGTGTGAAAGTGAAACACCATTAATAATGTCAAGTTTATGCTACCTGCGTTGAATAAATGTGATGACGCTACATAATTAATCACATTTATTATAAAAATCATAAAATCAATGTATGAATGAGATATTCTTTAAACAAGAAAGAATATCTCAAACATTTATTTATACATATAGTTATTTATACATGTTGTATTATATTATATATTTCAGAGTCTATCCAAGTGTTAATTTCTGTGAACACTAATGAAATCATGTTAAAAAGATACATTTTTAACCCAAGCCTCCCCACCATTGCTGTCGCTGTCCTGTTCAACTGTTTTTATGCTTCTATTTATATTACAAGACCATCCAGGAAATTGGCCATGACAGCTCAAAACGAAAAATGGTGTTGGTAAGAAGCAATCATCAACATTGCACAGAAACTGGCGATATTTTGCATGACTCAACTGTGACTCAAGAGTCCTGATTAATTGCTTATTGGAAAGTCTTTAAACTCTCTCGTCACTGTAATAGCGTGTTACAATACCTGTCATGTACCCAGACAAATGTGGTACCCATGATGCAGTTCTCTCCAATCTGATTTATCTTTTCACAAGTTTAGGAAGTAAGACTGTACATGATAATTACTTTTAGTGCCATATAAGTCCTCGTTTCTCTCATTATAATTAAGTCTGGATACTGGCAACAAACTCTCCTGGCAGCCAGCTAACAGCAGTGTTGATCAAAGCATTAAGGTCATTCAAAATGAATTGTGTCCAAACCTCCAGTTTTTAGGCCATGCATAATCCAACCCAGAGGGAGTGACTTTGGGATGTTGTGACAAAACTGGATTGTTGCACTGTTAATTTCTTCAAAGTGAGAAAGCAATATGTGTTGGTTGTATGTGTTTGGTTAAAAAAGTTCATTTACATGCATGCTATTAAATTTTTAACCTAGGTGTGATATGACTACAAAAAAACAACAGAAAACTCAATTAAATATAAAACACTTTCTACTGTTTGCTTAAGAGTCATGATGTGTGTTTTTTAAACTCTCAAATATGTTGATGTGTAATTAAAAATGTTTACATTTTTGAGCAAAAAAATAATTGTTTTTCCAGCCTGTTTTTAGTGCTGTGATTTAAAAAAGTCAGATATAAATATTCTCCTTAAGAACCTCCATTAAGAACTTTGGGATGTAATCATCAACATGTATGATTGGCTGATGTCTTAGCCAATGAACAGCATATTTGACTGGCATCCTACCGCTATTACAAATGTACTGTGATTGTAACAATGCCAATGATCCACTTGCTTTTTCAAAGTACTCTCTTTAGTCTGTTGCATGCTATTGTAGTGGATTATTCCTAAACAAAGAAGATGTTGTTCTGTCAGGTGAGGACTGTTGTGACTGAACTGAGCCAATGATATTGTTATTCTACTCTAGGGAAGGTCACAGAGAACAATTACATAAATGCGTTATGTATGGATAATGTAAATTAAGCTATGAAAGTTTGTTTTTCTTGGTTACTGATATCAAGAACTCAAGTTATTTCTAAATTTTATATAGGTCAGGAATTAAACCTCAGTCTATGTGAAATATATGTTTATACTTATGTTTATACTTTACTATCACCATGTTTCCTACAGTATGACAGTCTGAAACAACATGAGGCTGCCTGAATTATAATAATTTTCATCTTGTACAAAAGATCTGTGGCTGGGACTGCTTGATCACACTGACCAAATTTACAAATGAGATTTTGAAGTTACTTTCAAGATCCACTTGGCTCAAATGACAATCGTATTCATTTGAATAACTAAATTTGAAAGACTTAATCATTGTGTGAGGGTCTGTCACAGGAAAAGATTTACTGATTCATTACCACCGAATCTGCTGAATGAGTTCACCTTTGCGGGTGCAAATCTGACCCATGGACTGATTGCTTGGAGATTACCCAGAGTTCAACAGAAAACAATTCATTAACTTACCATAATAAACGTAATTAGACATTTTCACAACCTAAACGGCAGAGGAATTAAACCGCATAGAAATTGATTCATTACTGAGTAGGCCCTTTATTTATAATTTGATGATTTCAATTAACTAGGCTGATGAAGAGTACCTGATCGGCAGATTCGGCTGGTATGCAGGTGTTCCTGTCCAGCTGGAGATCCAATCAGATGAAGTACACTACAAAGAAATGAGCTCACTCACTCCACATAATGGACACGGCCTAATTGTAATTACTAAGTGTAAATAGGATTGTTACTTGCATTAAGAAACACTTGGTAATATAATGGTCTGGTTTTAGTGGTGTAAACATGAACCTTTAGAGAGAAAATGTTTTGAAATAATGTCTGATAGGTGCAGGATTATGTAAGCGAACTGTATATTAATTAATAAGCTCTCATGGCTGATAGGAATCTATGGCAGCTGTGTCGTCAACAGAATGAAACTGCATGCAAAGTGATTCGTTATAGACCCACGTCTTAATTAATGCATTTGACATTCAAATCAAGTATTTTGATTTAGAATTCTCAAACACCACCGCCGCGATGGAAATCTCTCATTAGCCTGCTCACATAACACATCCCAACACTCAGGGGTGTTCAGTTACTCTCAAAGTAAGTTATATCTTTACATATCGCAGCTCTGAACTAAAACTGCATCTGCATATATATACCAGACGATATATAAACATACATATGTATACACACACACACACACACACACACACATATATACATACACACACAAACATATATTATATCACACTGTAGATTAAATAATTTTCAGGGTAAACTCAGCTTAAAATTAACATTATTTTGCTGTTCCCAACCAGCAGTGTCATTTTCCACAGAGAGAATTTGAAGTGACACTTGAACTACTGTTATCCTGCTATTTTAAGGCATGGACAGATACAGTCAATATGAACAGTAATTGCAAGTTGACATGAAAAAACAACACGTTGGGGAAAGTGATCCCCACTGTAAATGACTTGCTTAATAATAGCTCTATGCTTTCAACTGGCATCAGAAAGCATTTAATCATCAGCATGACACATTTACCTTTATTTTGCTTTCTTTGAATATTGACAATGTCCAGATGAACAGATATCACAGTAAAGTGGAGCAGTGGAGGAGGTTTTATGAGCAGGTCTCTGTGGCATTTACCCATCATCCTTGTTTGTCTCCTGAAACAGCCTTGAGTGTGTTAGCAGATGTGACACATAGCTCCCCAGACTCCCCTCGCAGAGGCCACACAGTGGAACTACAAACAGTCATTTGTGAGCAGAGGAAAGACAAGAGTGAGAAAGAGTGTTTATCCGAGCAGGTGATTAATGAAAGAACGGAACATATATAGACACAAGAGGAAGAGAAATAGATGTCAATGACTTCAAACTGCTTTCTTCCTCATTCCTACACTCTTTCACCTGTTCTCCCTCTCTAAGCTGTGCTATATTTCTTTTAACTTCCTCTGTCTTAGATTGAGACATCTGAGGTATGTTTTCTCTTTTGCTGCCAAGATGAAAACTAGGTAAACCCAAAAGAGAAGCTTTTCAGGGACAGAGAAGAGAAAAGAAGAAAATCTGTTGCTCTTTGTGTTGTACTTTAAAAGCTGTTAAGAGTGAAAGTTTACACTATTCCATTTATTTCCGCACATCTAGAGACACACAGGCCCCTTAAATCTCAGTTTCAATCATATGATGAAATCAGTTTGATTAACAAAAACGTCGTTTTCTGCTTTCTTTTCTTTGCAAGATCATGAATGATTTATATGTGCCGGCACATCTGTAAAAATGACCTGGCAAAATGAACTGCATCACCGACCATCTGGACAGCCATCTGATGATGATTAAGAATATTTAATGAGCTATGGCTTTGGGTGGGTTTGCTTTATTACACAGAACCAACCCCTGACGGAAATGTACCGCAGACACATCGCTATAGACTAGCCTATTTTATGTAAAAATGAATTATGAAATATTGAAAATGCAAAACATTCTTAGTCTAAATCCATCAGATATTAGGGCTCAGGCAAGTCTTTCATTCAGTGCTACATGGGTGCCAAAGGTTTTGTTTTACTGGTGTGATTGATAATCACATTGTTTTCAATGAGAAACCTTGAGAAATATGGATGTGATGCTGCAATTCTGAAATTAGTTTCTTACAATATCCTAATAATTTCATGACCTAAAATGAGCCTTTATTTACAGAGTTCAGTATTATTTGATCTGTAATTTTTAATTTAAGTTTGCATTATTAGTTTTTAGCTGTTTATGTTTTAATCTGCTGTTTTGCCAAAAACAGGATCATTTTTGTTGGTTGGTTAATTAAAATAGAACCCTTTGTTGTGCCCTGAGTGTGGAATACAAATATATAAAAGCATATTTAATAATAGTTGAAGTTTATGTTTAATTTGACACAATAAGTTCTATAACAAAAAGTTGTCAAGTTCAAAATAAAGTGACACCCTACAGTCACTAATGTATTTCTCATTAAAAGTAATGGGTTTAGAACCATGTTGCTACAGCAACATCAGGGTCACCTTTGGAACCAACATATTGGCAGACAGGGCTCAGACTGCAGTATTTGAAATTTTAGGAGTAGAAACCTGTTGTGAAAATGATAAAGCAGAGACAGAAAAGTGGAGGCAACCTCTTATTCACCTATCTCTGAGACCAGCTTCAAACTTTTCTTTAACATTTTGCTCTTCCAAAACTAAACTGGAGCGTTTAGCTTAAAGAGTGATGAGTCAAGACGAACTGTTCTCTTCCTCTGTTTGGGTGACCCATTTGTCTTTCTCTGAGGCTAGGAATGAGGAACTCCAAGAAAACCAAGCAAAACTAACCGTTCTTTCCAATGCTGGCGTTTCACCTCACTTAAAACATCAACTAACCTTCAACTGACCTGGCTTCAAAAGAAAAGAATAAAATCGAGTGTTGAAAGCTGTTACTGATACACTCAGAACCAAGCCAAACCGAGCTGTGTGCAAGGAAAAATAATGAGGCCGCAGGCAGAGAATGAGAGCAAATGATAAATTCATATTACGTAGAACCAACACCATTGACACAAATGCAATGCAAGTGATACTTCTCACTCATAAAAGTAAATAGATATTTTGTGAAATCCATCACCATGAAAAATATGAATACATGAATTTGGAAATACACTCACACATAGAGGGATAAACCTCTCCACACTTGAGCTGTGATTAGAGAGTGTTTTGGTCTCAGCAGCCGACTGAGTAAATGGGAGAGTGAGACCTCCTGCAGCTCTTTAGAGTTATAATCACCCATCAGCAGGATTCTGGGAGAAATACAGAGAGCAGAAATACAAGGCTGTTCTCACAAACTGCTTCAGAGTTAATTACTGCTGGATGCACTAGCTATCCAGAGACTTGAGCACACTGGGCAATTCGTACACAAACTTTCCATAGGGACTTGCTTTAAAGGTTTCAAGGGGCTTCAAGGGTTTATTTTTCTTTATTTTGAGCGGGGCTAGAAGTTTATGCACTTTTAATTGCAGAGCAGTGATATTTTGTGATTTTAAATGACCTTTAATGACCTTGTCTGTGGCTTTTGGTTATTAGTGTATATACTGTGAATATTTTTCTTTAGAGAATAATGCTGAAGATTTATCAGTCGTTAAACTGCTGTACATGTTTGTACAGTACCGTTTCATGTTCATTAAATGTTTTATAAACTTCCCCTAGCACCCTCCACTGAGCTCTTCCAGAAATTTCCAGAAGCTCTGAGGAAGGAACACAGGCGCTCACAGGAGACGCATATTACAGTCGGGTGTAAACTGCGGGTGTAAAATTGTATCACCTGAAACAAATCCTAATACCAGGTGTAAACAAGGCCAAAGTGCCTTCTCATGTAGTGCATAACAAATCAATCACTTGTAAAGTTTAAGTTGTTGCCTTAGAAGGGTGCTGCTTACGCAAGCTACAGACAGCAAGACAGTACACTAGGTTTTGGAACAAGTCCTAAGTTTTTCATTTGGCCAGTCCACCTGCCAACAACGTCGCAATAATTAATTTAAAAAAAGCAAGGACACTGTTTGACCTTATCCACTGTTCCCTCCATCAGCCACGATGTGCTACATTACTGATCTACAAACAGAAGATTTATGTTTGACAAAGTGACAGGAAAACACTGTTCTGTGTCTCCCATTATGAGTGAAGAACTCCGGTGGGAGAGTTTATGACTGTTCTTCATCGATCAGTGTCACAAGATGTAAAGCACTTAGAGGAAGAGGGTGCATGAAGAGGGCGGACATGGTTTGCACCGGTCTGCAGGGAACTGGCCTACTAAAACACAGGAAGTCATTTAGTAAGTAGATGTGAAAGGTGGTTTGTTTGCTCATTTTTGCCCTTCTGATATGATGAAGGTACTGGAGATTAGCTTGTAAAGGGTTGGGGGTCACTGTTGTTTCTGCCATTACAATCAATATTCACATTTAATATATAATAACAAAAAAAATTAAAAGCTCACATCTCTTAGCAAACACTGCTTATTCTAATATTCAAACTCCTCCCTTTCTATAATTTAAATCCAATGTTCAATGTCATCATTAAATTTTATGATTATATTAAATACAAATATACCTTAATATACCTTTTTCCCCCTGATTTTTAACTTCATAATAATCATGTATAGTTAGGCTATGAACAGAGATCTCAATTATATCAATTTATTTCCACATATAAAGCAATCTGGCCCATAATCTCTAATCTACTTTGCAAAGGTCATTAACATTGTTTTTACGCTAGGTGCACTCAGAGCTAAACAATTATTGGGATAATATAGAAAGACACTTCTGAATGGGTGCACAGAGACAGTACAAAACACTAGAGAACAGTAACACTGTACTGGATATTGGATAACAATAAATTAAATGTGTGCATGAAAAAAGAGAATAAAAGAGAGAGATAGACAGATATTAATAGTCAAAGGTGAACTTCATCAATAAACTCATTCACAAAATTTTCAAAAGTGACATACAAAATCCACTGCAAACATCATCCAAAATGTAGAGATGGGCTACAACGGAACCAATTATGCACATCAAACATTATATAAGGACTTTCCCTTCAGTCATAATTCATCCAGGCCTCAGCAGATGGCCCTTTAATCATTGCAGACACTGGCAAATGCTAGATGCAAGGGTTTCAGAACCATGGACAGCAGCCAGTTGGTTGTTAAGCAGTTCAGCACCATGGACAGCGACCAAGAAGTTCCACTCACATTTTTGGCAAATCTGCAAAGAAAACCACTCCAGATAAAATCACCTGCTTTCTTTTTCTTTTTTTTACATCTATTTTCTCTTTCACCCCCTCATCTATCCATTTTCTCTCTTTTTAGCTTTTTCTCTTCCCTTCCTCTGCCATTCCCTTCCAGGATCTGTCCCAAACCTCACGTTCCTCCCCTCTGCAGGCTGGGAACAGTAGAGCCATGGATGAGACCTTTTCCAGGTAATTGAGTCCTCTAGCTCACACCACTAATTTGTGAAGCTCAGCTCTCCCAGCAGTTACCCGAGAGACAAAAATGGGAAGAACGAGAGAAAGTGAGAAGGAGAAAATAACTGGACTGACTACAATATGTTAATTGGTTTCCTGTAATTGACAGTCTTTGGAAAGGTCATTGTGCATTTCAGAAGACCGCAAGAAGCATTTTACTCTGCGGGAACTGAGAGGGGACTGTTGCTAAAACCGTCAGTGAGTGTCAGATTCACCCGTGGTAACGATCAATTACCGTTGTTTTTCCGCATAAGAAAGCACAGCAATGACTCACCAACTTGACGCTTATGTTTTGGAATAAATAAGCAAGAGTTCAAAGCGAGAGATAAGCCGTGAGCAGTCCTGCCACTCAAACTACAACTGTTTTTTTTTTCATAAACAACCATACATCACCTCAAGTCAAACCTTCTAAAAAAAAACGCCATCTGAATGCACATCGACTGATCATTCAGGAGTTCTTCAATCTGTAGCTCAACAAAAACTCCTGCTCTTCAAGTAAATCTGCTATTTTTTATTTGCTTGTGTTACTTCAACATACTGTGCATGCAGATGCAAGGATAATGCAACTATAATGCAGGCCTATGGCCTGACCTTTACCTCACACACTCCAACAAGTCAAGCTGTGGTGCCCACATGGGAAACATACGGTTTCCAATATTATAAATGCAACAATTCACAAAAAGCTGTGAAATTTAACAGAGGTCAGGCAATTTAAGATGCTCTGGTTTGTGTAAGAACAATCCTCACCCACAGTACAATAATTTTCAATTTCAAAAGTCCTTTTTTATCAGATTGTCATTAAATTAATTTATGAATTCACTACAAATAACACACACAAAAAACTGAGTTGGAATTCTAGAGTAGTTCTTAATTTACCAGTGGGATCCTATGTTGTCTTGTGTGGCTGCTTCTGTCACTAATATGAACTGCATTATGGGTAAGTGGTTACAGTGTCTTTCCAGCTCTTTATGGTGGTGACACCCAGCCAAAGCTTATTGCATCAGTCAGAGCTGAGATAATGAAGTCTAAAGCATGAAGAGATTCACTGCAATCAAAGACTCTACAGACAGAAGCACGCGTGGCTCTTTGAGCTTCCAACTGACATTTCTGCAGCACCTTTAGGCAGCAGAAAGTCTGCAGTCCTCATGTTGTAATGTACAAAAAGTAGTCACCTCTCTCTCTCTCTCTCTCTCTCTCTCTCTCTCACACACACATACACACACACACACACTCTCTCTCTCACCCCCCCTTTCTTCTTGTTTCTTCTTGTCCAGTCTTCTGTAGTTTGCAGACAAAATGTTGCAATTAGGTGTAACTGAGAATCTTGAAATATAGTATAAACTGATTGGCACCACAACCACAAATTGCATTTAGAAAACATTTTATGACAAATAAAATATTATGTGGACAAGATTAAATCAATAGATTCCTGAACCATCCTAATATCATTAGGTTACACCACAAAGTAATTTTAAGACTCAAACCAGGTAGAATTAATTCTTCACTTCTGACAGCAGAATTTTTGGCAAGTGTGAGCACAGCTGAGACGTTGTTGAGATCTCTAGAGAAGATTACTGGGGTCGTTTTGTCAGGTGAAACATGGGAAACAGAACACATGCTAACACTGCTGTCTGGAAGAAACAATTAAGATACTGAGAAATCTTATTTCTTCGACCCGTGACTTCTCTTCCTATGGGAAGTATAAAGATCAATGCAAACACACACAATATAAGAAATGTTACATTCATTTCTTTCACCTGTGTCTGGAAAAACCTTAAGAAAGAAACTCTTTGATAATGACACAGAAACCAACCTAATGCCCGACTAAAACCGTTATTGGGGCTGGAATGCGGTGTGTATGGAAAACTGCAGTGCTCAGTGGCAACAATAATATTCTGACATAACTCTACGGTTTCTAAGATCTGCCTCTTGAGACCAGAGCAAAGGGAACTCATTTGTCAAATCCGTGTTGTGCGTTTTCACTCCCATCTGTGAAGCGCAACCGAATCCATTTCTTCAAAACCATCTCTGGCAAATTGAATCAAATATTTCCTCTGGTGTAACATGATGTATTTCTTCAGCTCCGGTAATCTTTATATTTAGCATACGCAGAAAGAGTTTGCATGTGTCCACACTGGAACCTTCTTTCTGTCGCCTGAAAGCCAGCAAAAGCCAGACCGACAGCTCAATCATAGACTAAAAGAATTATTAAAAGAACAAAATTATTTACTCTAACTTCTTTAAGATAATTTTATTGCCGTTTCAGTTATTTTGACTTCTTAATGAAACATTTCCACATATTCTCTTTCTCTCTGTCTCTCTCTTATTCTCTTTTTCCCTCTTCACAAAATTAGCTTAGTGCTCATACTACTTGTTGAGACGTGTGAACAGGTGACAAAAATGAATACAACATACACATCCATATTCTCCCGTTCCTTCTAGAAGTGAACCTGGGATAGCGAGAAAAGAGAAGGGTGTGAATAGGACTGCAGAATGAAGGCAGGAAAAGAGAAAAGAACATCATACAACAGTCAGGACAGACACTGAGAACATCATCTGCATGTAGAGTTTTAAGAACACAGACTCACCACAATATATCATCAATTCTGAATCATTTTAATATGTCGTGATTGCACTAGAACGGTGGTTTGGCACAGACATGCAGCTTTGTTTATTCCTCTACAAATAACCTGGTTTTGAAAGCTGAGTCATGCTAAACTTACAGCGCGCTGAGTTCATGAAAAAAATAAAAACACAGCCTCCAACAACTGCTCACAATCGCCAGCAAATCAATGCTGTCAATCAGGCACAAATGCTTCAAATGTGCAAAAGAGATCTCTGGGTATTCAAAATGTATTTTGGAATCTTTGGGGCAGTTATGTCAAGTCATTAATTCAGTAAACATGACATTTATTACACATATTATGCAAAAATAGTATTTGGCCTTATACAGCGCAATATGTGCCTTGGTAGAATGGTATAAATTATTTCAGCTGACTCCCATGGTTTTTCTCTCTCTTCTAAAGATCACATGGAGTTTTTTCTTCTACTTTTGCTCACCAGGACTGTTTTCTGTAAAGTTACTTTGAAATGATACATACAAATGAAACTAAATTCAGTGAGATAATTTTCACAGTTGTACTATATATACAGCCCTCAACACACTTCAAACTTGTAAAAATATAATAACAGATATAATGGGTGTCCTTGACCTCTGGTATTTTGCATCTATATATCAATCAAGAAAAGATAAACTATTCAGACCAAGACAAAAGAAAATGGAAAAATACAACAAAAAGGACAGAAAAGAGTTCAACAGATGGCAGTAATGAGCTTTCCCAAAAACATCCATGATGGATTGACTCTGATATACAATGTCCAATATGAAACCCATCTAATCTGCTCTCAGTGACAGCAGAATGAAGGAGAAAGAGCTCATAATGAGTAAATCAACACCAGAAGAGGTGAGAGAGAGACAAAAGAGGTGGGGTGGGGTTGAGATCTCTCCCGATACTCTGCAGGAGTCCATCATTATGATCCGTTTTATCAGTCCACGAGAGAAACATAATAACTGAGATCTTATTAATGCCTCAACAGTGTTTCCTAGAAAGAAGTGAGCCAAATCTGAGAGAGAATCAAGACTTCTGCATCGCACCTGGAAATCTCACAAATATGGCTTGAATAGAATTTGTAAAATAATTAAATAAATAATAAAACTCAACATTTTTTAAAATTACGTTTAGATTTCTTCAATATTTCTTGTCAACTCTTTCTGAATTATGTAAGTGGTGCTTCATTTATTGTAGAACACTTCTCTGTACTGTATGTAAGATGCTGGAACAGTTACAATTTTTGAGAAACATTTGATACAAAGTTTGTTGCTATGAAAGTGAAAACAAGTAATTTAATTTTCTTTTGGGAGGAAAGATAGTGACAAGTAATGGAGTTTTTTTGTGTAGCAAAGGGAAGTGATATTAGAGCATTTGAGGTTTATAAGCATAATTGAAAGAGAAAGAGTTTCACATTTTATCTCTATTTTAACAACCCTTGATTGCTTAATCAAACAGTTACTATATTTGAAATGTAGCAAATCAAAATCATTTATGAATGTAGTCTTTTTTTTTCACATTTCAATTCTAACACCTTTGAACTTTTAACAAGGTCTCAGATGTCTAAATGTCACACATTTGACTTAAAATTGTTGACACTATAACTGTGTTGGGATCACCATAAATGAACAAAGATAGGACAAAATAACCTGTCTGAAAAAAACACAGGTTTAGGTGCAGCCAGATTACAGAATGAAGGCAAACAATAAACCACACAACTCAGCTATTCAGTTGTTGTCTACTGTTAAAGAGTTGGGCTTTTAATCAGCACGTTGCTGGTTCGATTCCAGCGCTGGCAGGTAGCAATGTGCTGCAGTGATAGCTCCCACTGCTCTGGGTGTGTGTGTTCAAAACTTGCAGTGTGTGTTCACCTCTTATGAAAGATGGGTTAAATGCAGAGGTCACATTTTGGTTATGGGTAACCATAACTGACAAAAAATGTCACTTCACACTACCCTATCCTAGCCCTACATGTTTAACCAATAGTTGCTTCACATAAACCGGCTGCGGCATGCTGGTTAGCACCCACAGTAAGTAAAGTAAAGAATGTAAACAGTTTTTTCTCTAACATTTTTGGCCAACTTTATATGTCATAAAATATAACATTTTTATAGTTTATAGTGAATACGTATGGGAACATTTGTGCTTGACACGTTTCATCTCAAGATCCTGTTAGTGGTAACTGCTAATAGCTCAGAGTTTAGCAAAGCCCACTGTCATGTTTAGCATCCAAAGTGAGATGGAAGAGAGAGAGAGAGAGAGAGAGAGAGAGCAAAAGCCTATATATACCGCACATAGGGTGTGTGCACATGCCCGCACTGCGACGCTAATAAATAATTTGACAGAGACACTTCGACACACATGCATATGAGGTTATGAAAATTATCATCCCTTTAATATTTAAACATATAGGGAGAGAAGTGGAAGCATACAGAAATCAGAGGAGAAGTAAAATCAGAGGAGATATGGCTAAAACTCCCTTCATGATTTTCTCATGCTGATCTTAGCCCTCTCAGTTAGAATGTATTAACTCTGCTCGGTTAATCTCAAAGTAAACACACGTAAAACTAAGAGAAACTGTTGTAACTGCTTGACATATACACCAATTAGCAAGCTTGGGTATTTATGTCTGTTCTGTGTTGGTGTTGCTTAAACTATGAACTATATAACATAATTGTGTTTGCTGTTGTTGTGTGTGCCACAGTTTATTACAAGTTCGCACACAAGCACGCATACAGACAAACAATAATGAGGCCTCTGGAAAAGACCTTACTGACATGTTAATTTTGTAAATGTATTCGTATTTACATCCGCTGAATATTAATTTCAGTATGTGGTGTTTCCAAATGTAAGTTTACATAAATATAAAATCAGTTTGACAATGTTATTTTAATCTTGCAATCCCTAATGCATTCTGAAGCACAGAATATATATTTCTCACAGGTTTCAGGGATTGTATTGTGCTTGTTAGCAGCCGTTGTCTCTTGTTGTCAAAAGGAAAAAAACAACACCTTGTTGTTTCTGTTTGAACAACCTGTAATTCCAATTTTTATTTTATAAAA
Organism: Yasuhikotakia modesta; assembly: GCA_036877545.1. Taxonomy (NCBI): domain Eukaryota; kingdom Metazoa; phylum Chordata; class Actinopteri; order Cypriniformes; family Botiidae; genus Yasuhikotakia; species Yasuhikotakia modesta. The sequence goes on along the minus strand of JBAJNP010000843.1, from coordinate 43,219 downwards.
AGGATTATAAAATATATATATATATTGGTATAATCATGCCAGTGACACAGTAACACTTAACAAGCTATTTCCATTCTTTCTTTAATTTAGTTATTTTTATTACTGCATTCTATCTTATTTATTTATTTTTGATGAATACAATCTAAGAAGCTCAGTGACTGCATGCAGTAGCGAACACTACCAGAGGGGGCACTGTTTACTTTCAAGTCAAAAGATCCTGTTCTGATAGGTCTGTTCCCTCAGTTGTGAAATTTGTGGTAGAATTATTTAAACGTAAGAAAAGATTGAAAAGCTCTGTCTGTCTGCTATATTGTCTTTCTTTTCACCTGTTCACCTGTCGATCTGTCAGTTTTGAAAATAGATTTCACTTCAGTGCCCTCCGGTAAAATCATGGTGTTAAACTTTCCCAGTTATGAATAAATTCTTAAACATCTACAACAAATATAGACATGAGGCAATATCTCACAACCAGTACTTAGAGGAGCCAGAATTGAAGTTTAAGGGTGTTTTTAATATGAATAAATACATTTTTAAACTTGCAAAATAATAACTCTCGGCATTATAAATCAAGTCCAACAGTCATTTAACTTAATGAACTTATCAGACTTTAAATTATTAACATTGACTCTAATTACTATAATGGACTAAATGAACAATATTTGAAATGCGACAATTATTCAAAACTCCCTTAACATAGACTTTCTGCTCATCATTTTTTCCTAAAAGCTCTAAAAATACTGCACCGCTCTGAATGTGTGCTCGGGGCGCATAAATGATCAGTTTTATCTTGCACGTATTTGTATGAACTTACAAAAATCTCTGACATCAACACTTCATAGTGTCTTACCAGCAGATGACAAATCATCAGTGCACAGAACTGAGAGAGCAAAGAGAGCAAGGCGGTAAAAGAGAATGCGGGCTATGATGAAGGCACTCGCTTGATGTTTCATAACTAAAAGCCAGCATCTCTTCCCCTTCAGACTTCATTATCTCAGTTCTGACTGATGTGATGGAGCTTTAGTTGAAGTGTCACTAACACAGAGGGTTGAAATGTCTCTTTACCCACTTACCCATGATGCAGTTCACACTTGGCTTGGCATTGTTATTGCACTGTAACTGAAAAGGTGCTTCTCACTGGCATGGTGTGAATTGGCGAGAGGGAGCCTGCAAAGATGAAATAAGTCATCCCTGATCAGAGAACAAAATTAAAGTTTCAGACGCTCTCTGGGTGAAAATTCTCATGTGCTTTGTGTTACTTCACACAGACTTTTGAACTTTTTTATAGAATAAGTACATACCATGTCAATTTCTCTCTTTTTATCTTTGTTTGTATTATAAGTGGCTGTCTGGGTGGCTGCTCAATGACTGAAATTCGTTAGTAAAACTTTACAATAAGGTTCCTTTTGTTAACATTAGTTAATGCATTAACTAACACTATATGTCAGTTACTGCAAACACAATTGTTAAAATTAACATTTAGATAGTTCACCCAAAAATGAATACTTTTTGCAAACACAAATGAAGATATTTAGAGAAATGTTTTAGTGGTTTTGTGTCTATACTACCTAGTAACAGTGTTGTTTCTAAATGTTATCCACAGTCTCAGTTGTCAGGGGATGCAGTAATTTGCTTTCACCCAGTATCTGTTAGGCTATAGCTTTAATCTTTCCTTTGTTTCATTTCAAGTCACTTTTACATTCTGAATACATCCTTCAAATGCAAATTGCAGACCTTTCTGTTTAAAACCAGATGTGGGCATCAGGAAGTGCATAAATTAACTGCAGTGCTATATAGGGAACTAAACGTTTGTTTGGCATGGCAACAGTCACTAAGGGGTGGGTCTTTGGTAAGAGTGAATTTATTTAAAAAATGATAAAACAAAATAATAAAATGAGCATCGGCAATTAGATGTCACTTTAAAATCCTGCCAATAAATATTTTAATTATAATTTTTATATTAAAAGAAGTAAAAATTTGCTATCTCATTTTGTTACCACAAACTTAATAAAAATGGATGGAGAGCACCTCTGAAATCAGTGTTACTCCACTGTTATGAAGACAGCATCCTCTAGCCTATCAGACCTCAGCTTCTGGGGGTTCATCAGTAACTCCGGATCATGAGAGGCTCTCCAGAGCTGTGAGAAGGTGCTCACGGGGTCATTCCACTGATTACAGAGTCAGCCAGATACAATGATGAAATTAAAAAATAACAGCATGATATTTCACTCTACCGTAATTAGGAAAGTCATGACTTACGCTTATTATTGCGGTTGCTCTCTGAAATACTTAATTCTGATAGATCAGTTGATACATTCTACTGCCAAAAAGTTGCTTGCATAATGAATGCTAAACTGACCACTGTCCCATGCACTAAATGTTAACAGTTTTGTAAATTTGCAATGTAATTAATTAATGTACAACAGTAAGATATTCCCAAACTATTCCTCACTTCCACAAACTGTTTGTTTTCTTGTTTCTGGTGTCTACAGTGCTGTGATAGTTTTAGTGACAACACTGTTGCTCTTCTTAGAATATCTCAAAACGAACAATGACCTTTTTCTGATCCAATCACCTAAAGGAAACCAATTAACATATTGTACTTGGGCAAGTTATTTTCTTCTGCTTCCTCCCATCATTTTTTGTCTCTTGGGTAACTGCTGGGAGAGCTGAGCTTCACAAATTAGTGGTGTGAGCTAGAAGACTCAATTACCTGGAAAAGGTCTTGTGTGGCGCTTTGCCCACGACACTACTGTTCACAGCCCACAGAGAACACAGCGTGGATGGGAGGGGGTGGCTGCAGAGGGTGGGTGGGTGTCAGTGGAAGATTTTTACTGGAAGGTAGAGAGAAAGCAAGAGATAGTATGTAGAGGAGAAGTGAAAACAGGTGATGACATGTGGAGGTTTTAATGACTACTCCATCAAACAGGTTTTCAGTTATTACCTGAAATGCCTCACAGGGGACAGTGGCAGGTTTTTTCCTCATTAGGCCTAAAACTTCCAGCATACTTCCAGTCTTCACTGTTTGACATGGTACAGTCGGTCCTGCTTGAGAATAGTCTGTAATATCAAGGTAGGGTTGTCTCCCTGAAGGTATCTGGATCTTGTTTTGGTGTTCCTCCATCTACTTTATGTCCGACTTTCCCTCTATGAGACAGACAGGACATCTAAGTGAAGGACATTAAAAAGTAGTGATGCAGTCATGTGTTTGCCTGTTTTGAGATTATCAGCATTGGCTACCTAATATTAGTCATTGATTAATAGAGGCTACAGCTTCCCTTGTGTGTTATTTTGTACAATGAAGCTAAACACTGACTATTATCCCAGATAATTAATTTCCTACATAGCTGTGCCGTGTTTAAAATGACACAATTTTAACTCAAAGCAATATTTCATGTGAATACATTGGGACATACTGTCTACAGTTTGCCAACTGTATTTAATAGAAGTGGCTGATTAATAGAGATGGAAGACAACACACTTTAACACACTGTGTGAAGGTCATGTAACTAACACATACAAAAACTATAAACCATCAAACCAAACGGCAAACCCAAACAAATAATGCTAGACCTGTACTCAACATTTTCAAAAAAGCAATTACTTTTAATTAAAGCTAGTCAGGGCCATTTTATTGGTTATATAAAATCCGTTTACACAGCTGTCCTAGCTGAATTACTACACGTGTAGGTCATCGCTTTAACTACAGATATGTTCCGCTTAAATGTGACGAACAGAAATTGCCCAAATACAGTTTTGTACAGTTGTTAATTTTTAATCTCTTTACTATATATCAGTACTTGCATCAGCCATTAAAAACAATTATTTCGGTGGACTTCTAGCATGAAGCAACCTGTTTATGCAAATTTTTCCATTATCTTAGCTTTCAGAGCTCATATTTATACCAAGAGTTTTGTTTTATTCAGCAGAGCGGAACAGAAGCACATGACTCCTGCAATCTTGAGATGTTCGTGAATTGCCGGCTGCTGTCTAGCGTTTCTTGTGTATAGCAGGTGCAAGTGTCTACAATGATTAGAAGGCCATCTGCTCAGGGGTGGATGAATTATGACTGAAGAGAAAACCCCACTACAACATTTGAGATGCATAACTAGTTCTATAGGCATCTATTTACGGTGTGGCGTTTCTGTGCGTATCAAATGAACCTGTTTTGTAGAGTAAAGGTGCATTAGTTTAGCTAAATGTTCCATGCCATGATTGTTTGCTTGTGTTAAACTCCTGTACCTCCAAAGCAAAAGCATGAACACACACACGCCCACACAGGCATGTGCACTTAAGTGTCATCATATATTAGAGTAATTTTTTTAGCCCTTTGAATGTTTTCTGTGTAGTACTGTTTCAGAGGTAATATAATATCCAAAGTGATCTAAACCAGTCTGTGTGTGTGTGATGAGATTATGTTGAGATGGAGAAGAGTGTTTTGGCTATAGATATGAATAGGTGCCATTGTGGCCATAAAGGGTACTTCATTCTCCTCAATGGAGATTCGCAGAATCACTCCATGTCAAAAGCATAACCTTTCCATACAAGCTTATAGTGAGAGTAATAATCCATGTGTTTCAAAAGAGAGGCTATTCATTAAGGAACAAAACACACTGCACTCAGAGTTGTGTTAAGTGCATAACAAGTGCTGATACGGCCTTCTGCTGCTTTTTAAAAAAAACAGAATTTGTGATATTAAATAATAGATGCAAATCCAATAAGAACTGGAAAGCACTCATCACTTCTTTCTGTTGATAATTATTAAAGGTGTTGTATCAAAAGGACTTTTCAGTCATCTTTCAAGATAAAATAATTCATTGTATTATGAAAGCGCACAACAACTTCAGAGCTCACAACTTCCTTTATAGTTCATAAAGACCTTATTGAAACTGAGAAGCAAAAAAAATGACTCATTTTATGAAACTCTCTGATGTCAGACAGATAAATACCCTTGAACACGACACCCAAAAGACCTAACACACACACACACACACACACTATATGTATATATTATATAAGGACAAATATTATATATATATATATATATAACATATTTTATGTGTGTGTGTGTGTATATATACACACACACATATATATATTTATATATGTGTGTGTGTGTGTGTGTGTGTGTGTTACAACTTCATAATGAAAGTATTTCTGCTTTCCAACACCACAGTGCCATTTTTTCCTGTGAATCTCAGCCCATCACTGACTTATTCAGCATTATTGTCAGAACATCCACAGCAGCTGTATCAGTGGCCTGCTCACACAACACTCCTGTTCATCAAAGAATTCCCTTTCATGTGAGGATTCTGATGCAGAGGGCAACATTATCACAATATGTGACTGACATCCCAGCGGCTGACAGACAGAGGCCTCCAGCGACCCAAAGTTCCACAGGAGAGAAAGGCGAAAATAAAAACTTCTGCATGACACTGATGATCACAGGACTGGTCTGTAGGTCGGCACAAACATAAAGTGGTACAGGACACAGGGGTACGGACAAATGTCAGGAAAAGGAGGAATAGCTTTCTTTTCTTGAAAAGTCTTGTATTTTTAAAATTTTCTGAGGAGAGCAGTGTTTATCCGAGGTGGCAGAGTGTTTCACGAAAACTAGAGGATGAACACAAGTAAACAGAAACATGAAACAAGGCTGTTGTAACCCTGACTGACATTATCAGGACAAGTTGTAAAGGAAAAGAAAATAAAAACATTGAAGATCAAAAGGTCAATGTGTGGCTGGTTGGGATGGTAACCAAACATCAAATGTAAATTCACAAGACCTGCATGCCAAAAAGCAAAAATGCCAGATCTGAATCACACACATCTGTAGAGTTAAACTGTAGCTAAGCAACTTATTTTGAGATGAAAGATAATGATAACACACAGTTTTTTAATTGAATACAGACCTGAGCTGGAACAAAGACACTAATTTGCAATAAAATATATAACTTGAGCCAATGTAGCTAAAGGCTATTTATGGTTACAGTACATTAACACAGACAGAACGTGCGGTCACAGATGTGCGCTAATTGAAATTTACAACTGTCTCAAAAGCAACTCATCCAATCAGTCAGAATGATCTGGTAAAATGAAACATTTCTACAGAGCCTTTTAATATCTATAATCATATCTTTAGAGAGCTTGTAATTTCATTGTACAGTAGAATCCTACAATGTCCTCCATATACACTCTCATTACACAACACCCTTTTCACACACCACATAAAGCCGTCAGGACTACAAGCCAATATATAAACAAGTTTGACATCTTGCCCCAGAGGGACTGTCTGAGTCATTCTTGTGGGTCACATTTTGTAGATTGTGTAGTAAGGGGCTGTCTGTTCATTTTCCTTGCTTTTTATCTCTGCATGTCTTCGGAGATTTGAAAAGTCATAAACTCTTCCATTGAGGATAATCTTTCACATATGATGCTGTTCTTCCATCATTTCATCAGACATTTATCTCCTGTTTGGGGTTCTATCATTGGTTGTCTTCTGCTCAGTTAACCAAAGAATGTGGCACAATAATACAAGAGGTTAGAGAGCAATTTAAAAGTGACAAACCAATAAATCATATTAAATGTAGCTGCAAGGGGCAATTATAGGGTCAAGCACGCTGCTGAGGATGAGCTGTAACTTAAGAATGAGCCAAAGAATAAAATGAATCAAACAAAGTTCAAAGGTCATAGGCACAGTTAATCCTAATTTACAACTAATGACCAGTAGGTGGTGCTACCACCAAACTCTAAAGGTAACCTCAGTTTTCAAGGTCAAACACATTTAATCTGAATAAGCCAAAGCTTTGTGAACAACTACCACACTACCCATGTTGTCAAACTTGTCTGAATTGTTGGTCAAACCTTATACTGGAAAACCATTTGGAATATCAAAAATCCAGATAATTATTTTCTCAGGCATGGTCAGGTTAACATCTGACCCAAATTTGGTTCAGACTGGACACATTTTACAGGAGGATCTGAACTTTGCCCAACCTGTGCTACCATCTCGGTGGCCTCCTATATATAAGGTCTGCAAGCAGTAAGCAAGTAAGAAAAGTGCATGAAAATTCTTGCCAGGACCACAACAACGGTTACAGTCTAAGTTACAGTCTCATTTTATTGGTCATCTTCAAAGAGCTTCATTTTGTAATGTGGAAATGAAACACCTGTTTCTAATCTCCATCTCAGTAGGAAGAACTGTATATTTTTCCTTTAAAGTTAGCCTGGCCTTCAGATGAGGTGGCTGACACAATTCAGATAAATAACCTTTGAGGGAGAAGCGTATGACTCTGAGAACAGTTATTGAGGCTCAAACTTCAGGACAGCCAGTATATCCAGTGATAATTAACTCTGGAGCTGTGTTGTGAGAACAGGCCTGGATTTTTGCTCTCTGTATTTCTCCCAGAATCCTGCTGATGGGTGATTATAACTCTAAGGAGCTGCAGGAGGTCTCACTCTCCCATTTACTCAGTCGGCTGCTGAGACCAAAACACTCTCTAATCACAGCTAAACCATGGAGTGTGTATATGTGTGCGTGTAAATGTCCTTTTAAAATCCAATGACATTTCCCTATAATTTCCAAAGATGTCATGCCTTGTTTGTGTATGTAGCGCTTTTACTTGGCTGTCTCAGTCAAAGCCACTTTTCCTCAACAAAAAGACCATTTTAATGGATTGCCCTAATATGCTAGTGCAATTTAAATCTTTTATTTCAGTTCATCCCACGCCAAAGTCTTTAAGAAAGTCTGATGGGGAGGGAATCCCACTGTTAAAACCCAATCTGTCATTTCCTGGCAGGCAAACAATCTAAACTGCTGCCAGGCACCACACAAAAGACCCATACACACTGCGCCAATTGACTGCCAGTTCACTCCTCATAATCTTCGATGGTGAGCTTCATTTCACACACTATTCTGGAACAGAGTTGTAGATTGCCTTTAAAACACACCAAAACCTCCCCTATGAAAAACACGCTAGCTCAATAAAAAACACAGCATATTTGAACCACAGAGAAACCACAGAGGCTGTGGATAAAAATCACAATAGAGCTGTAGAATATGAATGTAATAAACTAGAATCAAAAAGAAGGCTTACGTGAGGCGCGTTTGGCATGTGTCTCCTAAACTTCTTCTCCATCACTGCCCGAATTGCTTTCTCTGAATAGCTTCAGTACTCTGTCCAATTAGGAGCGTGTTCTTTGTACGTATGTCCAAGTGCCTGATCATATCAGAAGAAACCTAGGAGTAATGTTTCACATGTCTGAGCCACTTAAAGCGGTTTCAGGAACAGAACAGGAGGCATGATGGGAAAACACTGCTGAAAGGTTTTACTGATCGATGGGTTTGAAACGGCACTTAAAGATGCACATGGAATACTGTATTAGGCATTGCTGTTCACAAGCTGCCTTGAATATTTTTGATAAAATAATGAAAACAACATATTACACCAATGATATCATGTTTCTTATTTTAGAACTTCCGGAAAGCTTTTCCAGAGACTGACCAAATTATATTGACAGCTAAGCAAAGGAAATTCAAGCCATTATTTACATTGTGACAGCTGATAACCAAGACCATTCAAATTAATATATACAATTAAATATAAATAATGTTATGGTCATGAACTCTCAGACAAAAGTGTTAAAATTCTAAACATTATGTGTCTTTAAGTTAATACATGTTGGGTTATAATGGTCACACATAGGTATATGAGGTACAGCTATATACAGTACAGTGACCCAACCATACATTTATTTCACACATTCTTGTTTAACTGCTTTTTGTTGAACATTTCAGAAAGGTTTCCAATGACAATGGCAGCACCCGTGGAGGCTGATGGCCGCTATCTGTCTGCCTTCCTCTGTGTCTTGTTGGCGTGCTGAGAAATGCAGGCACGCTGTCATGTGGGCAGGTAAATGTCTTTCGAGAGAAGAGGGCAGCGAGATGAACTGACCTGTGAACAGTGGCAGTCGTCTGCGTCGAGAGGGTCACGCTGGAAAACAGAAGGTGAAGAGCCATTATTTTCTGCCTCATTTCCGCCGGTGGCCTGCTCAGGATGGAGGGATGAAAATAAGATGGAGGAAAACGAGAGATCATTTCAGCCTCCATTTGTAACTTGTCTCTTTACAGACTCGCTGACAGCTAGAGGAGAACAGCAGTGGGTTTTAATGGGACCAATTCGTCTGCTGTTAGCCAACACAGCACGGCCCTGCGCAGCCAAACTTCTGCATTTCCTGTAAGATTACACATCTATATCTATATAGGTCTTCCTACACCATGTGTCTTTTCTCTGAGCCCATGTGTGAACAGATTATGGTGAAGTAATATAAAATGGGCCTAGGAGGTGTGTGAAATACTCTGTTCTGTATTACTAAACAGAGGTTTCCACCGCCTGCTTTCGATTTTGTTGATGTTCAGAGTCATTTGCTGCATTTTAAAACATCTATTTTTATCACAGCTAATATGTTCTTCTTTCCCTCCCATTACTGTAAATGACACCCTACAGGCTAACAAATATCCAGAAGACTAATGGAGTGTCTCTAAGCTGCGTGTTGGCTGACCAACTCTCTTTTAGATTGTACAATTTGCTTATCATTGGTAAGCCAAGACCGTTCACGCGGATTGTGTTGCATTCTGGGTACTATTTGTTTACATGCCTTTGATGTGTTCATCTCTGCCAAGTGATATTAGCTGCATTGGAAAATTTGATACGCAACAAAAAAAATTAACTTTAGATGAGCTAGAGTGTTACAGGAATATCTCCTTTAAGGACAAAGAAGAAAGTAGGATATGAAAGGCAATCCCAATAAGGAGTTTTCAACAATGGCAATCCCATAAATCAATGCCATCATTTCAAATTCCCATTATCCCCGAGGGAGGAAAAAATTACATATGCTGAAGAAAAAATATGAGCATAATTTAGGAGAACAAGTTTTAGTACTCAAAACTTTTTTTTATTATTGTCTCTTTGCAATATCCTTCACACCAATTTAGCTTATTTTTATTGTTGATGAGAAAAAATGCACATTGCGCAACTAGGAAAACCAGTCACATTTTGAAGAAACGCTTTCTTCCTTATACCTTATGAAAGCCTTTATCTTGGGATCTTTTTATTTATAGTAACATCCAAACGATTAGTCATCACAGTTTCATCTACATTTACAAACCACACATATCTGAAGACTGTGGGTTGAACCTAGAGAAAACAAACTCCACATAAAAATGACTCCTGGTCCATACTGGTCCTGGTACAGGGCTTCCACTATTGGTAGAAGAATTTGTAGGACTTTTACTTTAATTAACACAAATCCACCAATTAATTAAAAAAATCCAAATAGAATTCAAAATTCAGCAATACACAGCATTTTCTTCTAATGTCACCGAACTATATCTGGATATTAATTGTAAAGATCCAACATTAACTCCAGCCTTTCTCTGATGACTGAACAAACTCAGTTTTACAGTATATATTTTATAATCCATACCTTTTTCCCTACACAAACACAACATCAATACGTCTAGAACTCTCTAACTGTTTGATATAGTTCTTCTGTCACTGTACTCTACTGTACTCACCATTAACCTGCTTATTTCCATTAAATTAAAATAAATATGGACAAACACATTCAAAAATAAACACTGCCTCATAAAAGTAACAGAAAATTAAATTATTGCATAAGACATCCATAGTGATTTAAAACAGTGCTTGTTTGTTGTCTCAATAAGAGTAAAAGTCGTAGCAGTTAGCGCAGCTACTGTTTTGAGTGGAAACGGCAGACATTTGTACCTGTGGCAACGTTTTTAAGGTTTTACAGAAATGTGAAGCTACATTTTCCCCATGAGAGCGGGCTGGTAATGGAGGTTGGCAGACAGTTCATTAATTCCACACACACACACAAAAAACATCTTTTGTCTTGACAAAAGGAGTTCATTTTGAAAGGTTTGTGTATGGAGTTTTGTTGAGCAGGGTCGTCGTCGACTCTGGCCCTTTCTCATTCTCTCTGACAGGTCTGGAAGGATTAAGAATGTGATCATGGTTCAGACTGTTTCTCTAACATTTGTCATTCAGTTATCAAACTGCCAATTCTGTTCCTGTCGGGTAAGTGTGTTTGGAAGAGAAGAAATCCAGGAGGGAGGTCTTTGCCGATCCAATTTTGGCCTGATTTTTATTGAATAGCCTATCAAATGTGTGTGTGTGGAAACGTGTGTGTGATCATCACACTTGGATGAGGATGTTCTGTGTTTTTCAGGGATGTAAATCCTTTCCTTGGCATACCGTGGTCCCAAAGCGCCCATCAAACTGTCCTTTAGCTGCCAGACTTACACACTCTCTCTCTTGCACACACATTTTCTCTCTCTCTGCAGGACATTTGTTTCTATTCCTGTCATATTAACTAATACAAAGTGTTTTAGCATTGGGTAAAAAGGTGCAATACATTTATTGATTTCTTTGTTATGCCCTTCCTTGATTGTACTTTATACAAAGTCTAATGTTTTAAATTGGATGCTTCATGTTGCATTTGTCCTGCATCCTTCTGGGCAGAACAGCAGTACAAAGGCATTAAAGGAGAAGAGGGGTGTAATTTCTAAACCATTAGCGTTACCATTGTTCAGACGAACAGGTAGCTCCACCCAAACCCCATTTTATTGGTCGTGTGAAACACAAAGCAGTTCCATCTGTCGCCACAAGTGGTGCAAACAGTACAAATTCTACTTATAAAACCCTTCACCATAAACCAGTGTTGTTTGGCGAGACATGAATGGCAGGTTTTATATTAGGAAAGACAGGTAGTTCGCCAGTATTTTCACACTGTTGTTGCATGTCAGGAACTCTATCTAGAATATATCATGCTCTGTGCCTCTCTGTATCCATCTAACTGACAGCTTGCGCTGATAAAAAAAGAAGGTGCTCAAACATGAGATATTAATCATTGTTTGTGTAATAAGCAGATGCGGAGCTTCTCGTCATCAGGTTTGAAAGCAAAAATAAACGAATGAATAAACCCAGCACATTACGACTAGCGCTAGCATGCAATCAATTAGTTATGGTTTGTGTCAGAACCGTGAAAGGTTGAAGGAGGCGGACCGCAAGACAACAGGGTGGTTTTGAAATCCATATTGGCGTGCCGAACTGATTAACTGTTGTCTTTGCCTTCAGGGTGTAATGATGTATTTGCCATGTAGCATCATTATTTGCTCTGCAGCATTGATATGGTAAATGCAGAAGAAGGAGAGTTTTCATGTCTACTTGTGACGTCAATAACCGGCTCCAGAGAAATGTTTCATATCTATGGTAAGACCACAGAAGATAAAGGTGATTTAATTTGCTGAGCTATCTACTGCTGTGGCTGCAAGAAAAGGAAGATTTTCCACTTACATTTCAGTCTGTTTCTCACACAAAGCTGCATCACAGCACACAAGTCATATTGATGGCATCTAAGGTGCATTTTGTCCCTTTCAGAATTTTGGCGGTATAAATCGGCATCTATTGCTCAGTGAATGAACTGCTCAATGACCTGTGGAGGTTAAGACATTGTACTGAAATGTTTTTACAACGTGCATTGATCTAGGAAACTTGACAGAGCAAAAACAACAAGTATATAAAATAAGTAAAATATGTAAAACTTAAGCTTTAACATTATGCCTTTAACAAGATCCACTTTGTGTTTTTTGGACATGCTGAGTAAAGGATTGAAATCCTATCCATAGATGTTATAGTCAGTGCTCATTTTTAAGCTCTTTGAGTTAAAATCGAAACATAAACTGTGAATAAAGTAATGCAATATACATTTTTGGATTGATTTCTATGAAGAAATAAAATATGAAAAAGATGAATCTCACACAAATGCATACATTGTACAACTGAAAACCAGTCACAGGGGATACTGCCTGCTTAACATTACCATCTAACAGAATAATTAAAACCATAACTATACAACTTTAAATTTAATGTTAGCCTGAGGCAAAACCCGCATTAATCCGCTAAGTGGTGTTCTGCAGTACAGCAGTATTAAGTTAAAGCGTCTGCTTTTCCGTGCAATACAGCAAAAATCTGCTGTTGAATCCAAAACTTTTGTTGACTTTTCCCAAATGTCACACTCAATGTGCAACGCTAAATGAAGAGATTAGACACACTCACCGATGAGCTGAGCACTGCTGATATTCTGCAGTGTGTGTACTCTGTGTCAGCTCGGCTGATTAAACAAATCGTCTGTGTGATGGATTTAAGGCAATAAAATGTTTAACTACACTCTCGCTGTCGCTCCCTGATGTTCTGATATTATCTCGGCTCACCTGCTATCAGTTACTCTTCGAGGTGTCGACTAATAAGCATTCAAACAACAATTTCCTGTGTGAACGAAATACCTCTCACCCACTTTAAGTTCCTACCGGTTGCTATGAAGATTCTTGGGTAAACAATCAAGCTTTAATCATTTTTATGTTTCAAGGGTTATGTTAGCAGGAATAGCAGAATTTTATGGATGACAAACCTTAGTGCTAAATAAGTGAAAAAAGACAAATCTTTAGTTCATCAGGCAGATAAAAACAGAAAAAAATTTGAACCACTAAAGCTAGAAAAACCAGCACATAATCCTATTGTGACAGCGCAAGATATGATTTTAAAGCTATAACCCCAATTTCTACCTGTACACACACACACACATACATCATTCCTATTACCTTAACATAGAATCCAAATAATGATTCATCTGCCTTTCACACAGTGAGTAAAAATGGGGCATATGCTTGTTCTGACAGACTGATCCAGATCTAATGTAAAATATCTCTCATTCCGGACTCTTCCAGCGGCAGACACACACACAGGTGTCCCTGCTGCATTATTCATGTGACTTTCACTCTCACACTGGCCTGGTTTCCTGTGAAGACCGAGCCGCTGAAATTACTCCAGTGTTTCTGGAGGAGCAGACAGACGGCCTGAGGTTCATTTAGGAAAGACAAGAGCGAGGAAAGCAGTAAAGATCTGTATCTCTTCAGAGTTTTCCTTTAGCATAATGTATTTAAATTTGTACATTTATTATCAGGGAAGGGAATCATAAAGAATTTATCGATTCTAATAATAGAACCAGTTCTGAACCTTAATTATCTCATACCGGTAAAGTGGATTCAAAATTGATCGTAATCAACAAATTTAATATCCAAAATTCAATATATTCACAACACTGGATTAATTTGTGGTTCCATTTAGCATCCATAGTTGTGAAAACAAAACTTAATATTAAATTATTGCACGCTAAATATTACCTGACTGAGTTAATAAATTCTTCATAATTTTCATTTAAAGTGTGACAGATTATTGTAAAGCTTGTAGTATTTTTGTGTATAGTGTGCAACATCACCTTCCTGTAATATTAAAGCAAATAAGCAACGACGTTGCTGTCATGCTAATCAACATGCGTTACATCAAAGGAAGTTCAGACAAAGAAGGCGGAGCCAGTGCACGAACGAAAGGTCACTTCCAACATTCTTTGAAAACATCTCAGCAGTGTAGCAAATGCCACTGCTGTTTTACATACAGAGAGTTTTTGGCATAATGAGATTCCGAGAATTACTTTAAAGAAGTGCCAAGAATCATCTGTGTGAACTTTCCCCATCAAACACCGCGACTGTTACTTTGTATTCCACGCTATATTTACACAATACCCCTCATGAAACACCTGATGCAGGGCTGTTCTTTATTTATTTGCTCAAATTAAATGCTTTCCTAAAGGAATTAAGCTGGAATAGATGCTCTCCGCACTCATTTCCATAATCTAATAGTGTGTTTATGAGGGAGAGTGTTTATGTTGCTGTCTGAATAGAAATGATGCTAGCAGACAAAAAGGGTGGGAGTGACAGACAAACACACACACACACACGATTCCAAGGTTCCCTGCTGCCACATTGGAATGACAGCTTTGTGGTCTCAGCACAGCAGACACTAAGCACATTTACACTCTGCAACGAGCGCACACACACACACATTTAGTGAGTGTCCCTTTCATACTTGGTGGCAACTCTAAACACCTCAACATAATAGTCAACACACACACAATGAAATATTCATCAGTGCCATTGTAAGCCATAATGAAATTGTCTATGGAACAAGCTTTCTAACCGTCTCTAAGGAGGTTTTTAGGGGAGTGTAAGTGAGAGATACAGGATATGTGTTTGGCACAGCATAGCCCCCTGTGGCACGCACACAGTGGCTTTCTTATAGAGGCTTGGTGAGGTACAGGGCCAACATTCTCTCATAAGGAAACACAACTCCAGCGACCACAAAATGCTATATTGAAGAAGCCATGCAAAACTTCTTTGTGAGGAAAAGGCTGAAATTAAGTTTTATTTCACTAAAACTTTTTTTTGCCTTTACTACGTTTAAATCTCACCTGAACTTTGTGGCAGTATATGGTTTCTCCTTTCCTGAAACGAAAAAATCTAAAAAAAAACTACACTATTGTATTTGCAATATAAGTACAATTTAGCACATGTAGTACAAAACAGATGTTTGCAAAGTTTCAGTTGTATGTGCTGTGGTGCATAATGACAAATTTAATATAAAAGAACAGAAAAGGAAGATCTTTACGGGTTTTATATCAGTTTTATGGATCTACACACACTGAGTTGGTACAGTGCAGTAACTTTATCTTTTCTAATCTCAATATAAATACAATTAAACATATTGCAGTTGAAGTCATTTCCTGTTCTGGCATTCAAATGCACAATTACGACTGAATAATGCCAAAGGTTTTGATGCTGTGCATTTCAGTGACATTACAATAATGCTACCTTATGGAATAACTGCCCTGTGAGGACAAATATTAGGGAGGAAGATTCGGTGTACAAGGGCTACAAACACACATTATTACTGTTATCATGTGTTCTCATATGGCCCGTGTACCCAGGGATTGTGAAAACAATATGTTTCTAAGATGCAGAATTACAACTAGGATCTGATGTTGGAAACCCTAAAATACAACAATCTTAAAGGAACATTACCTGCAGCTGTTTGCAGTATTGTAACGCCCATATGCGCAAGAAAACACACACGCACACTTGCAAGCCTTTTCTTAGCATGACATGAAAGTGTCTTTCTACCTTGGGACTGATTGGTCCAGAAATAGCGCAAGTATAAAGACAGCGATATGGCAGGTTTATTTATTGGAAGCATGCAAGCTGAAAATCAGGGTAGGGAGAAGGGACAGTATCCATATTTTAAAGTCATGTTGAAACAAAAATGAAGGCACATGTGTGTGTATTTGTGTGGGGAGAACGACAGAAAGAGAGAGATTAATTCCCAGAAGAAGGTCCTGCCAAATACTCAATGTTACAGGAAGAAAAAATAGCCTCTATTCAGGCTGTGGTGAGTTTTGAAATCGGCTGTCTTCTTGCCATAACTTTGGCCTCTCAGTAACCCAACCCCGGGGGGGCGGTCCATTTATTTTTTACTGTTTTTTTATGAAATCATTTTGACGTGGTGGGTGTCGTTGTGTTTTACCAGATTTGTCAGCCATGGCAGGTGGTCATTAAGTTAGTCCCCAAAATGACATGCTGTCAACAATGAAATGAGACAAAGGTCTCTGTGTCTGGTCAAGGCCTAGAATGACAAACTTCTAGTTATCTACACCAAGACAGTGGGTTTAAAAATGCGCACACCTACACACACACACACACACACACACCCACACACACACAAAGAACAGAATAGCACTGTTAACCAGAGCTTTGAAATAGTCATTGGTGTAAATCTGTACAGAACTGCTCCCTAACAATAACCCAGAAACAGGTCTGCGGTTGTGAGTGGTAACTTCACAACGTGACTGCTTACATCAGTGCTGAAGGTTGTGTAATGGAACAATCACCAGAGGTCACAATGCCACAATATCATACACACAACAATCAAGACAAAAATCCTGAGGTCTTTTTTACATCAGCATGGGCCACTGTATGCACGCTTATCATTAATGCAGCATATTTAAATGGCGAGAGGAAGATTTTCAGTAAATGAAATCTGAGAACTTTTATGAACAACTTCTATGATTCTTTAGAGCTTGAAGATCACAATCTCTTTTTCACAAAAACATCTAGTTTAAAGGGGTACGGTAAAAAAAAGAAATGAGAAGCATTTTAAGCAAAATAAAAGCAACATCACAAATTTGAGATTATTCTCCGGTATTCGTTCAAGACCTTGGACCGACAATCTCCTTAGTTATCCACTCCAGGACAGATACAGGCCTGATACAGAATACAGAAAACAGATACAGAAAAAAAACAGCAAAAGTGTTTTTTAAATTGTGTAAATTCGAAAAAAAAAATCAAGTGAACAACTGAGGCTGGTAGCAGCAACTTCAGAATGTAAACATCAGTTTTGGGTCTGAAGGTCATGAGAAATTGTTATGTTGAGCCACAAACAATTACCAGAGGTCGTCACTGTCCTGAAAAATGTCACATACTGTACAGCCTGGCCGAGAGAGAAAGACGATGACCTAGTCTACTGTCTACATGAAAATAAACACAACATCTGATTTGCACAAGGTCAAAGCCCGTGTGCAGCGATCAACTCACGGTTTATAAGGTACAATAAAGAGAACAAGGTCATGGTCCTGAGGTTAAGAGTGAAAGGTTAACTGTTAGTCATCACGGCGGATCTAGGCTGCTGTCTTTTCAGTGTCAGAAAGAACGTGACTAGCATGCTGAGAGATGAATTATAGCTTCTACTCTTCTACCATTAGAGAAATAAACAATGAGTCTTATCTTATTTCTGAAGTGCAATGAAAGGAAGTGTTTTCTGCCTTTAGTCAAACATCTTATAGAACATTGTGGCTTTAATTTCAATAATATTACACACACACACACACACACACACACACACACACAATGCATTTATAAAATCTCTCTAATAGCAATTATAACTTTACTTATAAAACTTCACAAATTATTTTTATACATAATTAAATTATATGTACAATTTAATAAGTACTGTGGGTAACATACACAATATATATTCCAAAACTCACTTGAACCCTATTGAAGCAATATGCTCATGCATTAGATAACATATATGAAACCCAACTTACTCTCAATTAATTTTCTTTAAGATGAAATAATAAACTGTATGAGCACACAGTGAGAATAAGATCCACATGAGGCCTTTTTTCAGAAATAATATGTTCTCATGACAGCTGCATTATTAATTCTGGTATGGATAACTTGCAGTTATTGCCATTGCCGAACTGATTTTGACCTCAACAGACTTCACATAACAAGAGTTTCTGTGTGCAGGTCATGAAGCCATTACAATGAAGGTCAGAGGATAGAGGGATATAGAAAAGACAAAAGAAAGAGAGACAGAGAGACTTTCTGAAGATAGCAGGTACTGAATGCTAATTGGCTGAATCGCTAAATGTAGACCAGTTAATGCCAATCTCCATTAAGCATTAAAGCCCATTAGACGTCATCAATCCTGTCTTACAGAATGAGACTCCGCTAACAAAATGAGATACACAAACAACACACACACACACACACACACACACACAGATCATCACCTTGATTTAGTTCCCCTTACCAAGTCCAACATAGGACTTGAAAAGCCCTTGATGACAAACACACAGCCATTGCTCCCGTGACTAACCCAATGCTAACTCCATTTGCATTGGAAGCGTGAATCACACCCTCACCCTCATCTATCTCATAAAGACAGGATCAGTGTTACATGCATGAATCAAAGAGAGCAAATGGAGCTATCAAGTATTTCTTCTGTGGTACATTAGTGAGGGAAAAACAGTGAGGTTACTTCATAAGCCTGATATTGCATTCACCTGGAAAAGGGAAAAGATATTTGAAACGAGGATGATTTAGAACTGTATTAGAATTTCCTAGGACATTTGCGAGTATGTACTTGCACTTGCAAGGCAGAAAAAAGATTAAAGATGTAGGTATGCTTTCTAAAAAAATAAAATACTGAAATAAGACTAAAACAACTTATATAAAAAATAAGAAAAGTCTGCATGGCCTTTTGCTTTTAATTAGTTCGCATATAGAATGAATTCACAAGAAAAAAAGTGATCTTTGGCATCAATTTACTCTTATTCCAATATGTTTACACACATTCCAATATGTAAGTGATTTCAGCCTACAATCACGGTGTTCGCTATGAAAAGTCTTCATCTTTAATTCAAGGTGACTTACAGTGCCTGCAGGTTATATATTAGATCAGTATGTTTGTTCTTTGGGAATAAAATGTAATGAATTGCTAGTTTGTCAGACTAGATACTAAGACACAGCCTTAACATAGTGGCTTGTTTTTGCAGCAAGCCCCTGGTGTTGTTTAAAATCTTAACGTGTAGCTATGGGAAGCGTTACTTGATTCTAATTGGTCAGTTGTGACATTCCGAGGTCTGTTATTCTCTGATAACAACCGCTAAAAGTGATAACAAACCACATCATCTGGATACCGCAAAGCATCTTGACCGGTACAATTTACATGTTTAATTTATCACTCCGCTGTCTCTTTTCTATCCTTCTATCCTCTTTTCTAAGCATTCTATCACAAGCAAAATACCCAACTGGCATGTTAGTGTCCAAATATTTACTCATGTGGCAAGCAGTCATGTAAAAAGCCGTATAATGTATATCAAAATAGTTCTTATCACAAATGAAACCCATTCAGGATAATGCAAAACCTGATAACCATATCAGAATTTATTTTCTGATAACAACCAGTTAATATATACATTATTCCTTATATAGTACATATATAGCATCAATGCTGGTTTTCCACAGCAAGGCTTTCGGTTTAAAGCTGATAAACCTGTTTATTTATATTTATAACTATATACGATTATGTGACTAGTCTTATTTTGTTACGTGCATTTAGAATTGTTCTTCCTGGCTGTCCACAGTCCAAAACAGCATCCAACCAAACACATCTGTCGATAAAACTACCACTACTCAACGGTTCTGCCCTTTCTCCAAAATACAAAAATCTGCTTTTCAGCAAACCCAGGAAATTTCATCCTTGAAACCGCAGAGCTTAGCAGAAAGCAGGTCTCACCCGAAACAGTTTGGTTACCTTCACAATCACATACACCCAACTTCATTTTGAAAGGGAATTTCATGCTGGCTTCTCTTAAAACTAATAACGTCTCATAATGTTCCAGAATCAAACCACTTGATATATTGATATATCCGTGACCCTGTGTGTCTGTGTGTGTGTGTTTGTGAGCGTGTGCTCATGTCATGGTTATTACAGCTTTAGATTGAGGCTTCAGGTGCTTGATGGATTCATTATCATTGTGTTGGAGTCCCTCATGACTGCAGCTGTCAACAGGAGGAGTCCAGACTCAAGGTCATGCACGTAGATCACAGAGAAAAGAAGGGCATAGAGAAAACACTGAGATGCAGAAATGAGACAGGAACTGCAGTGTATGTGTGTGTTAATTAAAACATGAGATTTTAAATGTATGTCCTGTGAATGTAGTGTAAGGTAATATATGATTATGGGCTCATAGTAATTGGCTGACTTCTGCTTAAACTGTTTATCGATTCACTTTAGAACATCAATATAAAGCCTCTGGACTCAATTCTTTTCCAGATATCCTGTCCAAGATGTACAATCCTTTAGCATTCTTTGCTTACTGGCTTTTAGTTGTAAAAAACATGTCTTTTTCACATGTGTGTGTGTATACATACAATATATATAACACACACACACATACACGCACAAACACATATATCTATCATCTAAACACAAACATAAAACTTTAACATCTCGAATAAATTCCATAAAAGCATGGGTTTTTTGTTAAAGATAATGCTGCAGAATTGTTTCTTTAAATGTTTTGGAAATTACATTTGGGATTTGGGCATATGATTATTTTAAATAAGAAAAAAGAATTTAAAGTTTATATTGTTTATTGTGAGATAGATTAACTTAAAAAAAAACATCTACTCATCAGATACTACAGCGTATTTCCCTATAGAGAAACCAAAATAATACCTAACCCCTGACAGGCAAAAAGAAACACTTCACAATCTTTTCTGGATAGGAAGCACAAACGTATAACATTTTACACATATACACATTCTTACAACAATTTTCCATCCCAGTTCAGATTCTTGCATTAACATGCAAAATCGTTAAAACAAACATTGTAAAGAACTAATTTTAATTCACCTATCAGCTGCATAACATTTTATATTATTTATTATTTTATAGTATAAACTTAGCATAAACTGATAAAAAAAAAGATTTTTTGACTGACAGAATGCTGGGGACTTTGTCTTTTGAAGAATTTCATCTCTAAGCTGTGATAATGATACAAATGTACTGTGTCAGTTATATTCTCCAGAAGTTCATGTAATCTTCTGAGGCATAAAAAGGCAAGTGAGTGCTATATTGTTTTTTTAAGATGCTTTAACAAATTGCCCTTAGGAGGGAAAATAAAAATGTACTACTACAAGCACAGTTGGAGAAAAAGACATTAATAATTTTAGCTCTCGCAGGGCATACTGCAAAATGTATGACACCGCCAGTGACATATGTACGTAACTTTAGTTTAGAGACTAGTCTCTCTATCTTTAGAGACCAGTCTTTCTATCTGATAAACTCGATATATGTAAGTTTGAAGTCTTCGATGACATCAAAGTAAACTGGTCATAGGCATGACGGATTAGCCCAAGTCACCCAGAAACGTCATGTTCAAACAGTCATAACGTTAAGAACAAAAGCCTTTCACACACAACACACAGTTAAGACAGAGAGGTCAACACAGCATGTGTTCTATCACCAGTGTTTGTGTTATACACATAGATTGTCTAAAACCTTCACAAAACACATACAAGAACCATCTGTTTTCTGTAGCCAACAGATAACAACACTGTTACTTTCCTCCCTTCTTTCTTTCTTTCTTTTTCCACATCTCTGTCTTTACAAACAAAAGCTTCTGGAGGGTCTTTCAATCATAATGGTAGAGAGAGAGGAAAAAACAGCTTGGAATGTTGATCTATCATCAGCAGAACGTGGCTGTGCTCAGCTCAGTCACAGTAATTTCTCCTCCTCTATTGAGACACTCAGCACTGAGCCCCCCAACAACCCCCTCACCCAGCCCCCATTGACAACTGAAAATGGCTTTCTCAATCTGACTGACAACTTTGTCTACCTGACAGACGCATATAGCACAGAGGTAGACAGATTAGACCAATACAGCAGTTGAGATGCCACTTTGCTATTATGATACATTATATCAGATTGAGTCATAGTGATGATGCGCGAGTATGTGCGCGTGAGCATGTGTTGCTTTCCCTTAAAGTAGCTTGTCAAAGTCGATTTTTAGTTTTCGCTCGCATGTATTTGTTTTTTAGACCAATATCTAAGGACCAATTTATATGTGGAAAAGACTTCTGTGAAAATTCCTTTTTTTATATATGAACACTTCTTTCATCTTTAAAATTAGTGTCTAGACTGTGAGATAATTATCCTCAATTTCCAGGTTTTTGGTTCAAAGATCCTCTATTCACCCTGTGCTTTAAAATAAAAGATGATGGCAACCAATTAAAATAAGAGAGAAAAGGAACGCATCAATTTTTTTGCCTGTAGGATCTGATTGCCCAGATGCAAGGCTTACAGAAAGTCTGACTTTGAGCCATTTAAAAAAAAAAACTGTTAACCACATGCTGATAAACTACAAAGTGAAAGAAAACACACAAAATGTGAAACATTATAGGATGGTAGTTACAGAGACTGGGTTATGACAGAGTATCAAAATTATAGCTTGAACTAAATAAGAAACCTACATGTCTAACTGATCTCAAAGCTAATGTGAACACTATTTTGACTCCAATGTAATCTGGATCAATTGCCCATCTGTTCCTGTGCAAAAGTCCCAGCAGCACACGGTTCCTTGCTTAATAAAAGTGAATGCAAATAGAAGAACTTAATAGAAGAGCAAATAGAAGAGCATAATATATCTTGAGGAGAACTTGGTTCATTGATCCATTAAGATTCTCCCAAAACTTAACCAACAGAATCAAGTTATTGGAGCTTTGAACTCTGTGTGTGTGTTCCAACCTAATCGTATTAAACCTAAATTAACCCTAACCTTAATTTACTCTACCCACAACCCGAAAATTACCTCATGTCTTTATATATTTGATGTAAGAAAACTATCTGCTGCTTGCATATTTTTTCTTTGCTCTATTTGCAAACTGGAGAAAGGGAGGAGTATACACCCACCTTTATTCTTAGACCAGTTTGAAATCCACATGTGGTTAGTTGCCACGGGAGCAGTGGGGGTGACCAGGTGAAGGTAACTTGCTATTGGCTCATCCATCTGGAAAGTCGGCAATTAGTGTTTCTGTTGTTGCCCGACATGAGCCCGGTTTTGCAAAGCTTTGAACCATGAAACGGCAACTGGGAGACCACTGCAAAATCTAATGGTCTGCAAGTAAAAAAACGAACTGTCATTACTTATTCTCTCGTTTGAGTAAAATAACACAAACCCACATTTTGGCAAAACAAGCTACACAGCTACTTTGAATTCACCACCTGCTGGTTTCAAATAACCACAATGTTTTATATTTCAGCGGTCTCTTCATTTTTTATGAAGCTAACTGGGGTTGTAACTTCAAAATAATCTGAAGCGTGCCTCAAGTGTCAAATATCTTTAGCCTGTCCATCCATAACAGTGACATCAACATTAACATTTTTCATATTAATTAAATTATTAATTAAGTGATGTCTGCCCTGCCTGGAAGCAGTTTAACATTCAATTAATGTTTTCAGTGTCAGGGAGAGTCAGAGGAGAGTTTAAATTAGTGCATATATTTAAATGTCCATCTTTGGCGCTTGTACTGACTGTAACTGGTTCACAGCTTACAAATGTCTTTACCAAAGGCTACAACAGATAAACTGAAATGCTTTTCTAAAGCAGTCTAATCTATTGTAGATGAGTAGCCGATGCCCAGACCAAGTTTCAGGTATGTTTAAAGACTCCTGGTTTTTATGTATTTATTTATTTTATTCTTTGTGATCGATACGATCAGAGGCAGAGATGCACAAATTCATAAATAAACATTCAAGCATGAAATAAAAGGAAAATAAAAAAGGATGCCATCACACTCATGATGCAACAGTAAAGCAACAGAGACACGAGTGAGTTTATGTGCTGTGCTCTGTGCACCTTTGTGTTGAGGAGGGTACACTGATTGAAATGCAAAAACGTGAAAAGATTGTCACTGTTGTGCCTAATGGCAGCACAAGACCTTTCTGTGTAAAATAGGTGTTATTTTTAACATCATACAGGCCAAAAATGGGGCAAATCTCTATGAAGGAATAAGTCATACAGAGTCAGAGATTTTGTGGGGGGAATTGGGGGTGTATTCAACAGGTCTTCATGGCACAAATATTTTAAACCACTAACAACAGTGTGCCGTAATAGACACCAACAACTGCTATTTGTCTTTATACAAGTCTCACTGTGAAAGATGAGGTCTTATCATAAGTTAAACATGCAGACATCTACCACTCACAGTTTTTTTGCAGTCCTGTTTACACTAATGGTGACCAACTGACATGTCTGTCCGTTATATATAACGCTTCTGTACGTCTCACACTCCTCACCGAATGGACCAGTCTTTACATGCTCATTGTTGTATCAATATTCTCTCAGCAGCATAAGAAATTGTCCTACATATATCGCAAGCCATTTTACGTACACTGAGGATTACAGTAATAGTTTGCTTTGAATCAGCCTTGCCGACACTGAATAAATGAAGTCCATCACTGAAAATCTTCAGCATCAGGACATTTTTTATCCATTTCACAGTGGAAACAATGCGACAAGAGTAGGTTAGCAATTTAAGATTTGCTCGGGCCGCATGTGAAATGCAATCAGTCAGCATTTACTGAGTAATGTGGCGTGGCTGTCACGCCAACATCGACTTTTCCTCTCTGTCTCTGTTTTCCTCAGAGAATATGATGTGAATATGTGTCTAAAAGAGGATGTTGACATGCGTCAGGCGAACTGTGTCAGAGTGTTAAACGCTCGCGTTCCGCACGGCAGTCTGGAATTTATTTGCCGTTTCTGCATTTTTGCAGTTTTTTATTTGTCATCAAAATTCGATAATTGGAGGATAAATCCCACCGCTGTGATATCTGAAGCAGTCGCAGAATAAAGAATTTTCAGGCTTCTAAAGGAAGAATGACTAGCATATTTAAGAACCAAAAAAAGAAAGGTTGAAAAAGAAAGATGGGGAGAGTGACCAGGATCTAAATGAATGTCAAATTTTGGTTTCGGTCACAGTGTGCAAAAACTTTTCTACCCAAAATACAATTACAGTTTTATTTAATTGCTAACCAATTACGTTCTCACTATTAAAAGCAAGCATTGTGACAATGCCATTACCTGAGAAACACAGAAAGTTCCTTTCAGACAGGTCCGTTCCATTAGCAGCCATTTTGGCAGCACCCCGGGCAGATATGCTCTCATTAGGCGACAGGTTTACAAAAACAGATCCATCTTTATAAAAGCACAAAAAACCCACAAATTGTGTCAACAAAACTGTGTCAACATTATGCTTCAATATCACATCAGATTAACAATAAAGTCTTTAAACAATCATGAATTTTACTTCAGCTTGCCAAATCAAGCTTAAACCAAATAAAAACAGGATTGTGTGTGCGCATACACATTCTAGAGTGTAAAACAGATGATAAATATGTCACAAAGCTGATTGGCTGTTTTAACTAAACAGAAACCTTCTAGTTCCTACAGCTGCCATATTAACTGTTGGATTTTTTTAAAACTGGTCCATCTCTACAAACATACTTTTGACTGCTTGGCCTTTTCAGAGGAGTCATGGAGACTGTGTGAAACTGACTACAGCTTGCTGAACACATCAAGCTTGCCATTAGTTTCCCCTTAATTAAAATCATAATCATTGAATGAAAATACAAGCAAATGGACCTTGAAGCAAGAACAGCCAGCACAGATGGAGAACAGAAACAAAGAGCAGAATAAACGTCCTGTGGTCCTGCCACAGACAGCAGGCAGTCTGTCCCGTCTAGAGTCAACTTACTGCACCACTTTCATCACAGGGCACGACATGTAAAAGGATTTGAAGGAAGAGATGGTCTTGTAGTTAAGTAATTTGGTTTGACTCACTGAAGCAGTAACAGGGAAGAACACGAGGCCAACAGCTGTTCAGGGCTGTTGTTTAATACTCACCTAACTGCATTATGGTAAAATACACACATAAATTCACATACAGCAGCTGTTGTATTGTGAAAGAATTGTTTTTTTTAGTTGTTGTGGAAAGTAGCCTGTGAATTCAAATGTTAGAGTTTGCATTACTGTCAAGCAACATGTTAAACCACCTTATCAAACTTTTCATAATTGTGGACATATGCTTTCGGAATATTAAATTGTTAATGTTTCAATTGCTGTTACAATTTACTTGTGAATATGCAAATAATTAAACAGGCTATTAGAATTTTTTTAAATATTACACTATTTCCCATCTGAACAGTAATCTTATTTGTTGTGACATCATATTCAGTAGTTCAATTAACTGCACTTTAATTTTATAGACATTTAGAAATGTGAAATGAATAAAATATGCAGGAAGGTTTGTAATATAAGGAGCTAACAAGCTGACACAAAATTTTTGTTGTCGAAACGAATTGAAACATTTAAGCATATGCCTTCATACTAAAAGCTATTTTGACTGTTATGAACTAATACATAGATACATATGCATGTTCATAAATACAAATTATTCTAAACACATTTTTGGGCATAAAGAAGACAGCTTTTTTAATATACAAAAATGAAAAGAAATGAACATGAACAAGTCTCATGGTCCACAGTTTGTGATTCATCACGCTTGTGTGCTACTGTTAAGTACATGAATCAAAATTAATGAGATGATTAAATTGCTGTGGAGAAATGATTAAAATGCTGCATAATAAATAGAAGGAACAAGCACTGTGTGGTCAGTGTCCTCCACAATGAAATAAAAAATAAAGGCCTACAGACAGACCTCGCAGGGTTTTTATATTGAAGGATATTGCTTGATACAGTAGCTCAAATATTTAGGCTTATCTGATTCCTATCAGTTCAAATAAGTGAAAAGATACAGCACCATAACACCAGTTTGTTTAGGATGTGGTCTTCTCACTCCAGAGCTGATCAGAACGAAGGTAATAACATGACAAGCGCAGACACAAGTAGAATTGAAATCGTGCTTGGAGCCCTTTTGATCCGTTCCTTCATCAAACTTTTACAAGTCTTCTTTTAAAGCTTGGCAGGAGAGGTGGAACACTCCTTCAGCACTGCGCCAAGGTTTCTCACTCGCTTCTTTAGATGGTTCACTGCGATGTCAACGCCATAGACGTTCATGTCAACTCACATAAATAACATTTACTGCCTCATTAACGGTGAAGTGTGATGTACCTTTGAAATTACAGACTGCACATTACAATAGACAACAGGAAGTCAACATTTGGCCCTGCTTAATGGGGGATAAGCGATTGTTTGCTAATGTAATGAATTGGATGAGGGCCAGTTGTGCACAGAATGAGGCGCATGATGGTGGCTGTAATCTTTCGGGATAAAGGCAAACCTGCTCGAAGATACAAGCAGTAGGTGTATAAGCACATTATCTAAAGGGGGCTGGTGCTATTTAAATGAGAGAAAAGCACATATGTCAGTTACCAAAGGCCAAAAATGTATTTAGATCTAATTTATATGCAGTATTGATCCCAAAACTAAGCTGCATGCTTATCAAACAACTAAATAGCTAACAAGCCAAACAAAAATAACTGAACTGTATATTTACACCTGCTAATGGCAGCGACAAGATTGTAAACACAAATCTAATTGTGTTCTAATGAAATGCAGCTAAAATCACACACCACACCAAGTACCATTCAGTTTACTGACTGTGTGATGAGACTGAATGACAAACAGACAAATATTGATTAATAACAGCTATTAATTTTTCTTATATATTTTATATATAATGTATTTCTATAACAAAAACTGTGTTACAGAATTTTAAAAAATAATAATGTTCTTCTAACCAAACAGTAATTGTAATGCCTC
This sequence comes from Yasuhikotakia modesta, assembly GCA_036877545.1. Classification (NCBI taxonomy): domain Eukaryota; kingdom Metazoa; phylum Chordata; class Actinopteri; order Cypriniformes; family Botiidae; genus Yasuhikotakia; species Yasuhikotakia modesta. The sequence continues at coordinate 15,121 of JBAJNP010000843.1, read as the reverse complement.
TAAAACCTCTAAAAACTAGATGTTTTGAACATTTCTAGAACAAACATTTTTGCTACTTATTGAAAATGTTAGAAAACACCCTTTCAATTTAAAATTGTTAGCCGGTGTCTGTTGCTCCTGTATATATGACAGTAATTTGGATAAAAACTTTGGACTTGAATGAAACATCAAAACGGAAAGAGTTGGAGATTAATTGGTCACCAGAATTCTACATCAAGGTGATCTGAGTGTACCAGGGGATTTAACCAATCCCTGCAGTGGACACACACACACACAGATGATATCTTCACTGAAAGCTACTAATTGCAGTCGCATCTATTAAACACAACCAGGTTCTGTGCCATCTATTCTGCTATTAGCCCAGTCTGAGCGCCAGTGTGGCTGATTTCACCAGCTGTACAGAAGCAATGTCACTAAAGAAAATCTATAAACCTCAACAGTGAACTCTGCTTTACACTTGTACAGATTTTGTGGCATTTGTTGTCAAAAACAATTGTAACAAAACAACATCTTGCCAACCAGCTTCTGCATCTATCTGCATTTCCACACTGCCCTGTGAACACACACAATGATTGGCAGACAGAAAACACTGCAAAGCATTCTGATTGGCTAAACACAGCACTGTATGCAAGCTACCTTGAACACTATCTGCTTTTTCATTTTTTTAAGAAATATTCACATTTGCATTACAGGTATTGAAGTCACAGATTTATTTCACTCCTGGGCTTTGTATTGCTTTTAGAGCAAATAGATTTTTAACAAGGTAGCTAAAGAACCTCTGCTCAATATTGTCTTTGCTAGGATGTCTCCCTAACACAACTTATTGGGTTTTGTGGCAAAGAGCTAATATCTTTTTCCTGCAATCGATTGGGTTGAACATTGCTCTGGTATCACTTAAAGGTCTAAATAACATGCTGATGTCATCGGTTGTGTACTGGTTATATTGACCTGGTAATGAAAGGCATTTTGCACTACTTATGCCTATCTCTCCAAGCGCTTTAACCTGCTTTGAACATTTCCTTTGTGTATATTAAGAACATAAATAGGAGAAACCGAAGAACCTTTTGACGTCGAGATTTATATGCCACAAACATCTTGTTCCCTGTGTTCGGCTGCAGACTGCCGCTTGTAAATAATACATCCAGCATCGCAGGTAACATCACAAGTTAAAAGCCTACTAAATTAATGATTTGGAAAAAACGGTCAGGTCAAAAACAAGAGCATTTCTAGAGCTAGGCATTTACCCCCAGGGAATACAAAGTGTTCCTTTAATAGGATAGATAAAAATTGCTACATCGCAGAAAGGTTTCCTGTAATTGAACCCCTAATGTTTCATACAGGTGCAGACGGTTTGGAACTATACTTGCCGAGACAGAATCACAACATGTGATGACCCATATTGATGGATATTTCTTGCTTTATTTTAAAGCTTTGATGTATGTCAAGTCCAAAACAAGGACAGTCCAACTGACCTTGCTTGCAATCTTCTTTTCCTTTGGTCTGTCTGTGAATCTTTGAGGCGAGTCTCTCTTTGTGCTTGGCCTTTGTGTAGCATTTCCCACCTGACTTTGAAGCTTGACTGAACATTCCAAAACCTTCCCCTCCGTTTCAACCTCCATAGTGTTTGTTTCTTTATAAAAATTACCTGCCTGTCCTACTTGGTTTCTCACCCTTGACCATGAGGGTATTTTTTATGAAAGCATCTTCTCCACAGCTGGACTGGTTAAGGAGGCCTAACCACTTTTCTAGGTCAGCAACAGCCATAAGTGTTTCAGAAGAGCAAAATGATCCACACCCAGTATACCGGACAGGGTCCACCTCTTGGGATGCAAAGCTTCTGAAAAGAAATTGTTCTGTTTCGCTAGGAATCTCAGCGGAGGATTGAATGAAAATTGGACCACTTATAAAATACATACAACAAAAAAATAAACAGACCAGAATAATCTAATTCTGCATTGATTCCATGTGACTGAAATCGTAAGACATGTTAAAACATTCTGTGATGGTGGAGCTCATTGAAGTGAGAAAATGGACATTCGGTTTCAAGTTAAACTGCTTTAAAAAGTTTTTAAAATATTTAAAGGTACTTTGAAAATACTTTTTTATAATTATATTTAAACAAAATAGAAAAGTGGAATTTACTTTTATGGTGCAAAATCCTGTGTTACTTACAAATCACACACAGTCCAACTTAACCAGACAAATACTCTGATGGTGTCGCATCATTTGCATTTCAGTACAAATCATAATGTTATGGGAAAACTTTCTATGCAAACATAGCCTAAAAAATAAATTAGGGTAAAGAAAGGTTATTCGTGAATAATCAGTAAACTTTAATTATGGTCTGCCCTTCACATCAACTTATCGTATGACTTTAGAAGACTTCAGAAAGCACAAATCAAACTCATGATACTTATTTATGGCTCTTTTTGTTTGTTTTTTGAGTTTGACAGCCCCTGATCTCCATGAATTCTCAATTTATGGCAAACGTTATATACAGATTCTTCAAAAATGTCTAAGCTTATGATTCACAGAAAACAGCAACATGAAAGTTTGGCAGGGACATGAGGGCAAGGAAATGATGACAGAATTTTAGTTTTTTTAAATTGCCCCTCAGTGTAGTTCTGGAAATATAACATGCTCCTTTACTGGCCTGTCAGGAAACAGAACACATCTCCTTTTATATGCCTTTTAAATGTTGCTTTTTTGCAAACACGTCTTTACAAAAGCATCTCTTCGTAACACCCACCCACTGCTAGCGCTTCACAAATACTTATGACACACAGTTTGATGCTGTTTGAGGGAAGTTTAGAAGTTTTATTTGATTTGTTTTTAAACTTTGAATATCTCTGCCTTTAACACAAGATCACAGTCAGGTTACAACTGTTCTGTGAGCGTGTGTGTGTCCTATACTTGATTTGTCTTCTAAGGGAATGTATTAAAAATACTGCACCCTGTGTAGATGCTGTCACACTCAGATATGCTTAATTTATAAAAGCAATTTTCCAAAAGTTGCCTTAGCAAAAGTGGCAGCTTTCTAGAGATGAAACACAAATGATGCTTCATCTGTACATAAAATGTTGGACTTTTAAGGCTTTAAAACATCAAGCTGTCATAATCCAACGCTGGAGATCTGATAGTGTCAGACCTTGCGCTGCACAAGAATAACGTAAGGTCAACACCAGACGAACTGAAGATAAAACTAAGACATTTATATCAAGAATCAATGATCAATACACTTGCCATGTGTCTAACTTGTGAAAACAGGCATCAGAATAACGCTGGAATCTAGAGACAGTATCTGTCTAGAAACAGATAATTAAGTCTGAAAAAGGTACTGAGCAACAGTTTACAGATTTTAGTTCAGCACATATTAGTGCATCAATATTCTTCATACAAGTACGTATAATTATACAAAGCATCAAAGACATACTGCAAGCGAACAAATTAATCACTGCACATACATTCCACAGACTTTGAAAATGCTTTACAGATCAGCAGCTCATGTACATTTAAATAGGAATAATACTAATACACATATTAATTATTGTACATTGTTTTGCATAATATTCAACATACAATTTGAGAAATGTATGAATTTAAATATGTTAAGAATGCAATAGTTAGAAATGTCTTATTTCATTTCAAATTCAATAAATAATAGTTCACTTAACATTTGAAAATTGTTTTCTCTCCCACAAAGTGTTCTGTCATATTGTTGCTTCTATAGAAAATACATGTTTTAAAGATATTTTATGCTGCCTTTTGTATACAGTGCATGACAGTTGTATCTGTCAAGCATGTGTCAAGTTCCAACACAGACAAAAAGCACCACAAAAAACAACGATCGGCTGTCATTAAATACTGTGATATTGTCTGATAGTTAAATACATTAAATACTGTGATATTGTCTGATTTATATCCAGACTTACCGGTATAGGTAACAGTCATTTGGATGCCAATCCTTCAGGATTTCCTCTGCATCCTCTTCTCATTATTATTCTGGTGTTCCTCTATCATTTAAATGAACGCATCGCCTCCTGACATTAACAGTGGACAGAAAATCAAATGCAGCATCGTATGTACAACTGACAATGTCAACCGTATAATTTTTCCAGATCTGTTTGTCCCAGAGGGAGAAAAAAAGATTCTACATTATCAGAGACTTATTTGAGAGCCAATGTTGGTATCTAAATGAGGAATTAGAACAGACATCCAATCATAATGGTCTTGTGTCTAGGGAAAAAGCTCTCTCAAGGCTTCATAAATGAAGTTGTCACACACATGGGCAAATTTGCATCTACTGGCATAACCCATATTAATTGAACTCTTACAGAATGCCGGAGGTGAATTTGTCTCGTCATTTTGAAACTCGACTGTGGAACAGGTGAAACTCAGGGCAACAAGAACTCAATGTTTTACTCCGAACAAAGAAATCTGTAAGGAAAACCTTCTACAACTTAAAAAAAAAACCAGTTCACCCTGAAATGAAAATTCTTTGCTCACCATCCTATTATTATTGCAAAACTGCAGTCTAACAGTTTAATATGCAGAATGAAAAATGATATATGGAAACTGCAGCAAAAACAAAGACTGTCAGAAACCAACAAACAAACAAAATAATGGCCTACTTTTATATTTTGAAGCTTGACAAATACATTCGCTGTTGAACTTCCATATCATTTTTTTCCAACTTTCCATCCTGTGTCCCCTGAAAAGAAAAACACTAGCAGAGCACATGTATTTGAAGACAAAGGGATTATCAAAGAAATTTTTAAGAAAGCATAGTAGTTCATGTACTTAGTCTTGAGTGTGATAAAATAAGGAGATAATGAAGGGAAGATAATTTGTTTAATGGGTAGAAAGACTGACGTTAAACCCCCACCACTAATAGGATGTAGCCCACAGCCTGCAACTCTGTGTCCATCTCACTTCTGTCTCAGTTAATCATAGTCCCTTTAGTCTGTAAGAGTCCTAGCTGAGGTCTAGGACAGAACCCTCAGCATAAAACAGATTCCCCACTAGAAGTGTGGCAGCCAACACAGCTATATTAAAAAAAAGCTTTATATAAAAAGGAAAGCGAAATCCCACCTTGGATTCCCAGGAGGGCAGCTCAGATATCCTGAGATTTAAAAAATGTCAGAATTTGGAAAAAGCGGCTGCACTTATATGTATAAAACATCAGAAAATATATCGCCTTTGCTGTTGCTGAACAGATCTGTCAAAGAACCTGTCAATGAGCCACTCTCGGATCCCATTTAGCTATGCAACAGCCAATGTCATTTACGGCCATTTTCCAGCCCCAGTGAACCCTGGTGAACCGTGTTCATGGCCAACAAACCTTTTAATGTTCTTTTGAGTAATTAGCTGTCATATTCATGCTGTAGTGATTTTAGTAGCACTATATAGCATGCACTATATTGAGTGAATCCCCTCCACATCTCTTTGGGGGATGCACGCTACACCATTTGGTTTTACCACCTAATTCAAATTTTTTTCATCATTTTTCATCAATTTTTTAATCACGGTTTTTATAGCCTATTAGGTGTTATGGCCTTTAGGAGGCCCAGGGCATGAATCAGATTGGGTGATTGGCATCACATAAGAGCATGTGATGCAACCTCACCTTAACCTGTAGGAAGTACCGACTGACATGCAGTGCTTTTCAAATATGCAGTTTCCTCTCGATTCCAATAACTATGTTAATAATATCATTTTACCATTTTAATATTATCATAATGCTATTTTTACAGACTTTGTACAGTACTTTGGGTCTACAAAGGTGACATTGGTATTATGATTTGTTGTTTTATCCCTTAATCTGTTACTGTATTCCAGTAATCTTTGAGATGCTTTTGAACCATTGCTTTCTTGAATACATGATTAAAGCAAAGTAACAATTGTTCCTTTTTGCCCTCGAGTTGTACATAACATACATATGTCTAACAAGGTAATCAAAAAAAACAGCTGTACAAAACTCTCTAAGGTTTCCCCAATTTACCCAAGAGTGAATATTTACTTTCAAAGGCACAGCAAAGTTAGTCTTTGAACATATAATTGTAGTTTCACCAGAGTGGAGTTTTCTAGATCTCAAGAGACAAATTTATCCCAGATTTCATATTTTAAAGGACGAGTAAAATACCCCAGATGGGATATAATACTCAAGTGAAGCGTTCCCGAAAGGTCTGTGCTACAAAAACATTTCAGCGTTTACAGCTGTTACAATTTACAATGACTCAAGCCTGCTGTGGTAGAGCAAATGAGACGGGGCTTCAGAACAAGAGAAATGTCTTCCTCTTCCCTCATATTAACAATGTCGCTATGACTGTATGTGCAATTTTTTTAGAGCACATAGAAGGTTTATCACGCCATTTTACAGCTGGCAAAGCAATGCAGTTCTAAAAACGCAGCCATATAAACTCTGTTCTGGCTCATGCTAGCTCCCCACTCAAACAAGAACTAGCTTTAACCATCAGGAAAAACACGCTTCAATCTGAAAAACTTTTTTAGTCTCTGAGGGGCCATACACCTGGAGAGGGTCCAAAGATACTAGGCAACATTACTGTGCATACATTGAGACACTAAAGCTTAAAAACAGGGTGGGACAGTCGATGCATTTGGTCTTTGAGTGGATTTTGATGAAGTGCTAAAGGCTGAAGGCAGGTAACTACAGGAATAGCTAATGACTGGAGGAAAAGTCTGAATACTGAACACACACGTTTTAATTAGGACCTACTCTAGGTTTCCAGTCACCTACAGTATTTCACATTCATCTTATATAATCTTTAGTGTGCACTAGGAGGTACGTTTGAAGAATGTCAGACTGATAATTGGCTGTGTGGGCTGCTCTACGAATGATTTCATTAAAATATTTTCTAATTGTGCCCACAGAAAATAAAGAAATGATGGTTTCAGGGTGTCCTCATTTAATCTGAGACTGAACCTGATCCTTTAATAATGAATAAACTTCATGACCTTTCTAATGCACCCTCAATGAACCCTGATTTTATAAGCAAATATGATCTTGGACTGTGTGCATGTATTTCTCTGTTTTGCAGGAAGGTTTTTATAATGTCTTACAGCACAAGCTTTTGGTTGTTAACCACTGTTAAAAAGCATCAGAGCATTCAATTGCTACATTATTTCACAGTGAGTGAAATTTTCAGCTGAGACCGAGCTATTTCTGAAAGTCAATTTCTGTTAAAGTGTTGGTTATGAAAAGGAAATAAGGAAATAAAAACCAGACAGTATTTTTTACCATTATTGCAGCAAAGAGACAATAATTGATATACAAAATATACAAAAATATCAAACTATTGTTTTGGCCAACAGAAATCTTAATTAAACTAAGATGTGACAACCCAGCCGAATGCTACACTTATAAAATATTATACGCATTTATACTTTTCCTTTCTTATTAGCTTGCACACAAACTAACAATTGTGCAAAACTGAGAAAACAGATACAAGTTCATTAATTAATTTGTGCCGTTGATTTGCAAAGTCTCACAATTTCCTTCTCTGTCAGATATTTTTATGCTAATTACATTTAATTTTCCCAAATGAAATAAAAATGAGAACAAGAGAAATCAAGAGCAATAAAAGTTGAGTTATGAAAAGGGCAAATATTTTTAGCTGCACGTTAAGGCAAAATCTTTTTTGCTTATGTAAAATGGTGATTATATAGCACAGTCATCCCTCTGTGATATAAATACAAGTTGCTCACATCAAGAGTTGCAGTTCTGCATGTGATAAATGAGGACCTGTGGCGTATAACGACAGGTCTGATGAAACAAGACCTGAAGTTCAAAGTTTCTCATATATTGAAATGATTTCCCACTAATAGTGCGATATTCTTATATTTTTAAACTGTTCTTTCAGAACTGAAGAAATTTCACTATTGTACAAATTGCTGACTATTTTCAATGCCAGATGTCTTTATTTTGCCATTGCACATTCATGAGTCTTGTTCATGCCCATGTTGCCCCCTCACATCTTTGTAGCAAGCGCCTTTTGAAGGCAACAACCAAAATAAATAACCAAAAATAATTACCTTTCAATGTGAACATTTCAAGGATGATTTAAACAAAGGTCAAGGAAAGTGTCCAAATGGCTGTGGCAAAAATCTCCCACACATCTAAATTTGGCTAGTCCAATCGAGTCACACTTTCTGCAGATAACTTGCTATGAAGTAAAAGTTTTGTCATATTGCTTGAACACACAGCAGGAGAACTTAGATGTTTCACTATTACAAAGTGGTGTCCATAGAAAAAGTGAGGACCAAATGTCCCAACAAGGATGGTAACACCTACATTGTGGACACCATCCAGTGGCTACTAAATGATGTATATATCCACCCTTTCATTCATCCATCCATCCATCATCTCTTTCTCTCTCTATCTATCCCACACAGCATAGAACGCACAAGCACATTACCCCTGCCCCTTCGGTTACTCAACAAAACTCTACCACTTGGCTAACACACCCAACAATCTAGAGAACTACTCACTTTAAAAAGTTTCTTTTTCCTTTGCTTATGTCCTGTCGCACCTAGAGTGACTCAGAACTGATGGTATAAGTGGCAGTTCCAGACTACACCAAGATGCAATGTGTACCAGACCTTCTGCCATGTAGTCAAAGGTCTGGCTATATGAAACTTTGAAAGCCACGATCATGTGCTCTTTGTCTCATAACAAGATTCAGTTGTTCTGTGCCGGTGCTTCCCGAACCAATTCTGAGGCCCCATCTGAAGCAAAATGGCAGAACAGGGTGTTGGAAGCTTTGTGCTGGGATGTGTTGGATTTGAGGGGGATATTAGAGGGATTGGGAACTAATGGGAGGGCAGAGTTAGGGAACGTTCAGCAATCCCTCCGGATTCTGATTGATGGGGCTGGATTTGATTCATCTGCCCCAAGTATTGATTTGTTTCCGCTGTACAATTCAACAGCTCTCATCGTCTCTTTCTGTATTTCATTTTTACTGATTCTGTAAGACGTTTTCCACTGAGCACAATTTCATCTCAACCAATTTTCTAACTCCAAAACTAGTTCTTTCTCTGATCAATTGGTTGAGGTGGGAATAAATATCCTCCAATTCTAAAATAAACAAACAAACAAATAAATACAGGAAAGGTAAATTTACTTTCAGACAGTGACGAAATGAAGAAGGACTTATCTGCCCAAAAATCATTTGTTATTTGTGTTACTCTGGCACATACATCTCAGGAGAGGCGCTTGTATCAAACAAAACAAAGTAGCTTTGCTAGGTTTTACTTTAAGAATAGTTTTGTTTTAAGGAAAAACAATTTCACAAAGCTGGTATTTCATAAACGTACAAGCTGTTGACAGACCATGGAACAGTTAAACACTGCAGTCAAACAACTACATTCTTTCTTTTACCTTAATTTAACTTATTGAGTTGAAGTTAATTAATCCCTGGCAAACATACGTGACCACACATAGATTGCATTTTAATGGGTTAACACAGAAAAAATTAGGTGTAATTATGTGACAAAAGAGAGTTTAAAGATCAGAACAAAATTTCCAAAGATGTCTACCTGCAGGAAACCAACTAATGGGACTAACAGGAAGTAATGCAAGTGACACATTACTGTAGCTCAGAGCAACAGAGCACAACACATTAAAAATGTCTATTGGGATTTAAAATGTAAGAATTGAGACTGCACTGATACTCTACAAACATTGTGGACAAACATTCCCTTTCTTAAATTTGAAATGACTTGTCTTAAAAGCATGATAAAACGAACCCACTGAAATAAACAAGCGTTACATTGACTACTTACACATTCTGAATCTAACATTTTGTAATTGAGAGGAGAAATGAAGGTGAGTGTCTTACCTGACATTGAAATGACAGTCCCAGCAGTTTATCTGATTTGGCTGCTGTTTTTATATCTTCAGAAGGCATCCACACTGAAAGCTGCACAGCATGAAGAAGCAACACACATTATTATGAGCCTTTTAAGTAGTTTGAGATACAAACACGATATATATATAGGTGGACAAACAGATGGACAGACGTACATACTTACATACTTAAGCAATACATATTTAAACAATTATGTTTAACACAAACAATAAATATCCTAATATTACAGTTATTCTACTAAGCTTTTAATTTAGAGAGCTTGTATTTAGAACTGCAGTGTCTGGACTGTTGTGCAGAATCCACATACCTCTTTAGAACTAAAGCCATGCATAATTCTCTCTTTATTTCTGTTTCAGATCAATAGAAAAAGGCGCCAGTTGGTAAATGGGTCCACAGTTGTTAGAGGGGTGTGAAAATCTGTGGATTCTTCTCCTTAAGTTTCAAGACGCTGAATATCAATATTTCCTCCATCTAAGACAAAGAACGTGGGTTTAGAGTTGCAGATGAAGCCATTATTGAAAAAGATCCAGACCCGCTTCGGTGTGTCAGAATGTCCTATTTGAGTTGTTAGCATATTCCCTGGTGGTGTTAGAAGGTAGGAGTTAATGAACAGACTGTTGCAACTTTTGCCGTGATGGCACAGGGGCAGTCGAGGTATTGACAACCTCTGTTCCAGTGGGGAAGCTCTCGGTTGTTAGTTTGTGTATACGGCTGATGTTTTGCTGTAACATTGTTTAAAAAGTCCAGAATTTCCTGTGCGTGGGCTACAACGGGATCTCTGGAAAGTTTGAGACCAGAGATTGACATGATTGCTGCTTTCTGGGAGACGGCGCATGAGTACAGAGGAAAGCGATGTGCTGTTCATGAAGAATGTTGTTTCCTTTGACTCAACTATTTAAACGCCTTATTTACCTGAATGTCAAGACATTTACCGCTGTTGCTCTTCACTAAATGTTGTGTGTTTTTGAAGGATGAATGTTAAAATCACACATACTGTGAACTCTTTGCTCTAAGACATCTTAGAGCTCAATATGACAACATGCTCTTCCTTTTCATTATTAAAACAATGAATACTAAGCTGAGATATCATACAGTGCAAAAAAAAAAAACAACAACAACAACATATTAATGGCTCTTTTAAAGCCATTGAGCTGCCTGCCTAGGCAGTGTTTTTTGACATCACAGGTGCTCCCCTGACAATAATGCAGTTTCAAATTGCAGACAGCAGATTATTCACATTATCTATGGAGTTCATTGGCTTTTTATTCTATAGGTCAAAGCTTTTTTATGCAGGAGGACATCAAATCGATTGGAATCTGAGATTGAGTTCTGTATCCTAATGAATGGCTGTGAATTAGCTCAAGCAAGCACTGGCTTGATTAAATATTCGGCCTATAAACTCTGAAACATCCCTAGCATTAGCCCTTCACTTAATTGCATAAATTATGTGGCAAAAAAGCTGGGGCAGAATTAGCACAATTAGCAATTTTTGGAATGTTACATGTAAAAAAAGAAACAATAAATATTAATAAACAAACAAACGAATGTAATCATAATAAGTGTAAAAACTGTTTCATACTGAAGGGTATTGTGAATTCTCTTACAATAGCAGAATCAGATTTGAAATAACTGATTTTAATCTGACACTGTGATCTTAAAAAAAATAGAAGGTTAAACACAACCAAAATCTGTTAACAGCATGTGTGGCATACTGGTGATAACCACAAAATATGTTGATTCGTCCATTAGTGTGGACAAACTGCCAAAACTTCTACAGCAGTGACAACAGAAGTTGTGAATCACACTTTTAAAAATCACTAACCATAAAACATGTTAACATGAAACACGATATAATCTTGTCTGGGCATTTTTTTTTAACTTAGTTTAAAATCCATCTGCATGGATTTGTCCTGCTGTACAAGTTTACTGCTGTTCTTTTTACAGCGGAACAAAAGCTGTACGGTAAATAACCTAGAATATTCCTTTAAAGGAGCCATTTTGATAACTTCATTCCTTACCGGAGACACTGATATAGAGCACAACACACTTTCTCTCTAAATTGATATATGTGATATCAGCAAAATGACTGACAGGCACATTGTGTTTATAATTGGCTGGTTAAATGACAAAAAAGTATGGTCCCCTCCCATTACATTTATTTATTTAAATTGTTTTGAGTGTAAGGCTGTCACAAAAACAGGTGTGAATTCTCAAGACTCCTATTTCAGAGATTACTGTCAGGTAACAGGGATATTTAAAGTGCGCTCCTCAAACAAATGGCTCACAGCACCTTAAAGAGAGACAAAGAAAAATTTAGTGGGTCTAATATTGGTGTGGAGTTTATAATTAGATTCTTTTTTAATAACTTTAAAACCAGGGTAACCCAGATACATTGAAGTTGTACTTTATTAGTTTATCCTTTTACTAAAAGGTGCTATACTTTTCTTCCTCCCTTCCTTCCTTCCTTCCTTCCATCCTTCTCTGTTTCCCTTATTGTGGGTTAAGTAGCACAAGCACTTCCTGAGGTCACCTCTTTGGATCTCCTCACAGTATAATCGAGAACATAACAGAGGAAACACTTGAATTAGCTTCATGGCCTTCTGTCTTTTTTCCCCTTTACAGCTTTACATTCTCTCATTTGCTATCTTCTTGTTCTCCCTCTTCTCTGAAGTTGAAGCTACAGCTTGATGAATGAGCTTGTAGAAGCCTCATACGTTTCTAGACAGCCCCCAATCTGCAGCACGCGTTGGAGAGAGGAAGCGTCGGCTCTTCCACACTGTGAGTGATTCAAGCTGCCACAACTCACAAGTGACGAAAGCTTGTAAGAGTTATGACTCGCATTAATATAGACCCGTAACATTCGCCGGGAGCCTTTTTGGAAGCGTAACCTCACAGGAAAGTTGCAAGGGAGCGGATGTGACGAAATTGGCGGGTGTGTACAGTTCCATCAAGTCCTGCAGCACAGGCGACTGATGGAGTGGTTCTCAGACTAACTGCCCTGCATTAAAATTCATTACGCACTCACTTCTAAGTGACAGGAAGAGAACAATTCAAGGTCATTTTCATAGAACAGCAATTGACTATATGAGAACTGATTCTTTATCAGCAAAAACACATCATAACTTCCACATTTTTGTCCAGATATCTGTTCAACTTCACAGGTATAATTAAGAGTATTAGTTGATTAAATTATATGCTTGTAATTTGATCGCTCAATAAAATGTAGTAATACAAATGTTTAAAAAAATATTAATACACTGCAAAAAGTATTTTACAATTGTCGTTCTATTAATACAAAAACATCTTTTTAAATCAAAATACCTTTGAGAAGCAAAGTAACATTAAAATCTCTTCTTACAATTTTATTTTAATGCTAAACAAGACAAAGGCATTGATATAATAAAGACCAATCAAACCAGATTCAGACATGTGTCAGCTAGTCATAGACATGCACTTGTACATACACAAACCTGTTGAGTCTAAAATGGCATAACTCTAAAAGAAAAACTGGAGTGTGTTGTAATCCCAATGCACATTATGCAGTCAGTAAACCACCTGACGGATTCCTGAGACAGTTTGACTTCATTCAAAATGTTCACATACAAGCCCAAGTTCTTGCAAACGCCTTTGAGATCCTTAAAACAAACAAAAGTGTCAGAAAACTATAAACATGGGATGTGTCTGTATTCTGACACCGTTTATGACAACACAAGTAACACAAATCTGTCAGTGAAGATCCAGAAAACTCACCCACATCGTTTTAGCTGTGCGGGACGTTCTCTCCATCTGGTTGTCAGACAACTAACGCTGCATTAGCAAATGTGAAGCGCGTCATTTGCACCAGGAAAACACAGACTCGCCCATTAGTCAACCAATCACTTTTCTAGACAACTGGTTGCTAGTAAAAACTGTAAAAATCTGTAAAAATCTGAGCCTTACTTGTACTGGCATTAGTGTTGCGAAGTTTAGTCTTGTAACGTGACGTGTCTCTTTAAATATCTGCGGAAATAATTGTTGACTACAAAAATACAACACGTGTGTTCTCAGTCACTTTGTCTAGAAGGCATCTGCCCGGGAACACTAATGTGATGTAAATGTGATGTCAACATCAACCGTTCACATCAATCCACTTAGCAGTACAACTAGTGGCTTTGAGAAAGAGGCCAGTAAATTAACATGCTGTGTGAACGAGGTGAAAATTCATTTTGAATGCCCGGAGTGATGGCTTTGTGTTAGCACCAAGACCTGCCTTTTCCACATTCCCTCACAATGACGCTTTAAATATGCACTGTGTCAATCAAGAACCATTAAAGTGAGGGAGACGGACGACAACAAGGCCAGAACGCAATGTTCTTTGCGGCACCGTGAAAACAGGAGGTGAATATTAGGCTTTTAGCCTGACGATATGCATCATGCGTCTGGTTTCTCTGCTATATGCATATGCTTGTATACAGCATCATCACTCAAACTGCTTTATATGAAAAAATGATAAAAAAAAGCGTCTTGTGACTGTGGCGCTGAGGGAAACAGATAATGCTGTTGGACACAGGCATAAATTTATGCCCTAATCTGCCTCCTCTTGTCTCTTTCAGAAGTGTATGATTTTTCATGCCACGGTTTAAGAACCGCGCGTCAATCCTGGTCACCCCTCTATGTTTTATGCAGAATAACAACTTATAATGCACCTACTGTTGTGTGGTGTCAGGCGGAGAATGAAGCTGTCTCTGTGATTTGCTGTATCTCTGTTATTAGAAAGAGAGAGAGAGACTGATAAAAGAAGGTGAGAAGTAGATAAAGTAAAATAAAAAAGACTGGCATTGCATTGCATTGGCTAGACAACAGAAACTGAGTAGTTTCTTCAGACAAATCCTTGTGGAACCAACTACATACACATATAGTGCATGTGCATACATGATTGAATCTGCATAATTTCCATTTAAACTATACAAATTGTGGGTGGAAACAGCCATGCTTTCTAATTCTTAAATTTTATTAAAAAAAGAGTCGGTGTAAGCAATCTGGCCACCTCACTGTTTATTTAAAGATAAACAAATTACCATTATATCAAAGATTACAGTCGTTCTGTATGCACTGCAGTAAATTACACAACTCAGTTAGCATTACTTACTCTTTGACTCTCTGCTCTATATTGATGGCAAGTTTCCTGACACACTGTTTACTGTAAATGAAATTAATTCAAAGTAACACCCTTCAAATAAAAACTGTACAATGCT